>BJFM01003531.1:27890-50714 GCA_016586285.1 Arothron firmamentum | reverse complement strand
CAGCAGAGCCCTGGAGACGACCAGAGCACTGATAGAGAGCTTCAAAAGAGCCCTGGAGATGACCACGAGCACAGCAAAGAAGAATCCGCCACTTTGGAAGACTCTGAACACAAAATCAGTCAGAATAATCAGCTGAGTGAGACGCTCGATGGACCCATCACAGATGGCTCTGAGGATCACCATGCAGCCCAGCCCAGCCTGCGAGAGTCTGAAGACGATGACGAAGGAGGACAGTCGTTTGATTTTGACGATGTTGACGTGGAAATGGCCGTCACAGCAGAGGTGGAAGGAGTCGAGGAAGGAGTTGAAGTCTGCTCAGATGAATTTAACCCAGGTAGCTCAGGACCTTGCACACACTCAAAGGAACATACAAGCAGTGATCCAGTGGAAGGTGAGGAGAGCGTGGTTGACACACAGGACACAGCTGCTGTGGCTGTTGAAGGAGATGCATCGAAAACCACGCATGAAGATCCACCTGAGGAGGGAGGAACGGGCGGTGCGACAGAGAGCATCAGCCAGGCGGGTTCTTCACCTGTGGAGGAAGGTCTGGATGCACTTCAGCAGTTGCAAGGGGGGGATGTGGTTTCAGAAAAGAGTCCCCACCTGGTGGTCCGGAACACTGAACCACCACAGGCCTCAAAAGAGGTGAAGAAGAACAACAAGAAAGGCAAAGCGAAGGGCAAAGAGGAGTGTAAGATGTCTTAGCTCGTAGGTGGTCCAGTTCATTTACACAGAAAGCACTTTGATTCTGTCCTAAATTAACAGTAAATTTGTGTAAATTCCTCCAGTTTTGTCTTTTAGCTGGATGTGAACCATCAACCTGTTGAGCTGTTGCACATGTGGAGCTGCTGCACCTCTGGATGTTCACTACTTAGCGAAACAACTGCTCCATTAGTCATTACTTCAGCCCACAAACAGCATTTTCTGTTCTTCTTTACACCATCAGCGTCCGTACATTCCAGCACATCCTTTAATCATCTAGTCATTGCATGTTTTTTCAGTAAAGACAGAAACCGATGTGGTGGTGGTGGTGGTGGTGGTGGTGGTGGTGGTGGTCCCTTTTCAGGGAGCATCCAATCAGCCGTCCTTGCTCCATCTCAAAGAAGCTGCAGCTTGTGATGCCTCAAGTACAAAAACGTGGGGATTTCTTTGACTTTCTGTTGGCTGGAGCTGCTGAGGGCAGGAGATGGTGACTCCATCACACAGCAGAAGCATCTCCGTGTTCTGGACTTCATCTGTTTTATTCACTGATGCACAATTAAAAGCTAGCTGTTATTTGTAGCTTTTCCGCGTTCTCTGTGATTTTGATGCCTAAAAAAAGTGATATCTTGGAGAATTTTTCCATCTTCTGGGTTGGGGGTTGGATCCTGAATCCCAAAAGATGTTTGTAAACATGTTTGTTTGTTTGTTTGTATGTGATGAAGGTGATGAGGATGATGGTGGGGAGTCCTGACTGCTCTACTAATAAAGCCAGCTGATCCCAGACCCGAATGTGTTCTTCTGTGAAGGAATGGGCCGCGTTCCAACAGAGATGTTGGGATTGCGGCCTTGTGTGAATGTCGTGGTGCTGCTGGTGTGCTGTGTGTGTTGCCTTGACCCTCTCCTCCACAGTGTGTGCATGCTAACCTCACCCCTCACACTCCATCACTGCCCCATGGATGTCTTGCATGCCTCAACCTCCCACCCTGACCCACCCCCGCCCCGCCCGTCATCTCCTTGGCACCGACCCTCCCTGGTACGTCACCGAGTAATCTTTTTTTTAAAAATAGGGACACTATTGACTAATGACGTCTGCGTGTGGTTTTGTTGGTACGACCGCATCAGACTGTGAAATGAAAGAATCTTGTGAACCTTTTTTCTTTCAGAGATTCGTCTGAGGAAGCTGGTGGATGAGCGGGAGAAGATGATTGAGCAGGTACGCATATTTGCTGTCTAAGAACCTGTTTAGAACGGGGGATTCGTCTGATAGTGAACTTTAACCTTTGCAGGGGTCTAAATTTGACTCATCTTAACTATCCCAGTCTCAGATGAAGCGCTGTTGTCGTGAACGACCTTCGCAACAGAGCTAATGACACGCCGAGTTCGTGCTTCTGGTCTTTAAAGTCACCCGCTTCTGGACAAATATCTTCGGCTTTGGCCGTCTTCAGCAGCGCTCTCGTCCGCAGGTGAAGAAGCTGAAGGCTCAGCTGGAGCAGAAGACTCAGAAGAACGGCACAGAGAACGGCTCCAGCCCGGACGGCCACCTTCTGGAAAACGGCGGCGATCCAAACATCATAGAACTTCAGAGTACGAACCCACACAGGCCAAAGTGCACACTTCAGATCCGGCCACTTCATTTCCCGATAACTTGAGGATGTTTTTCTCTCCGCTTCCCAGGAGATTCAAACAGGGTAATAAGTGATCTGAAGTTCAAGCTGGTGAAGGCGGAACAGGAAGCCACCGCCTCGGAGCAGAACGTGAGCTGAGGAGAATGAGTTCAGAGGTGACGTCCCGACGCTGTGCTGGCTTTACAACCCACGCGGCTTCTTCTTGTTGTTGTTGGTTTCCAGGTAACCAGACTCGAAGGTCAGGTGATGCGCTACAAAACTGCTGCAGAGAATGCGGAGAAAGTGGAGGATGAGCTGAAGGCAGAGAAACGAAAACTACAGAGAGAGGTAGCTGTCGCCTTTGGGGGGCTGTTTTTCTGACCGCGTTACGACATGTAAACCAGCTTTCAGTCATGGCGTGTGACGATCTGGAACAGAGGAGCTCATTTTTTTAGAACTACAGTATGCAGGCTTTATGGAGAAAGATCATCCAGGGACAGCCGTGCACCCCTACAGCGCCTGTAGCAGCTTAGACAGCAGCCAGATTAAACCAGCCAGATCAAAAAGCCAACAGATTGTGTTGATGTTTACAGTTTAAACGCAGGACTGACTTCGGTTGTCTTCTCTCTCCTTGTCCGCCTCAACAGTTGCGCTCAGCACTGGACAAGGTGGACGAACTTGAGTCAAACAACAGCCACCTTTCAAAAAGACTGGAGAAGATGAAGTCTAGCCGTGGAATGGCACAGACTCCGTAATCCCCTTGCAGATTTGCCAGATCCCTTTATCATCAGGCTTTTTCTTCCGTCTGCTCCAGAGCAGCCTTTAACAACGTCAATTATGTTGCACCAGTAGAGAACACCAAAAATGTGCCATTTCTTTGAGGATTCTTCCTGCAAATGCTGAGTGAGGACCTAAAGTGACGGGCGGCGGATGCTGAAATGGAGAGACTGGGCCAGGCGGAGCGTCCGGGCCAGAAGACGAGTCTTCATGCTGTCTCGGCACAGCCAGTTTTGCTGCCTCTCATCAACATACTCGCTTGCCTTTGTCATGTTGGGGACACATACGTTTCTCTCAGCTGAGAAGACGAGATATTTTAACGTTAAAAGAAAGATTTTAATGTATTTTGTTTGATTTTTTTCCTCATTTGCATCCGAAGCCAAAATGTGTTGTTAAAAAAAAAAGGGGGGGGAGGTGTCTTTTGCACTTATTGTAAAACTGCAGGTAAGAAGAAACCGAGTTTCTTAGCAGCATTGACAACTTTCTCTGAGCGTTTTGTGCATCTCCATCATGTCCAACCATGACCTGGGCAGGCTGCAGCGATGCAGTCGGCCCAGCATCTCCACAGGCTCATTAAAGCCGGAGCCAAAGATAACGCATCAATCACCAAAAAACAACCCCGCTACACGTGTGTTGCTCCACCTAACCTCCAAACTCCAGTTGCTTCCGTGAGTTGTTGCCATGCAGCCTGTATCCTGACAGCTTGTTGAACAGTTTGAGCTCCACCTGCTAAACCATTCACATCTTTGGGCTTGCATCCGCCTCATGCTGCACATTCAGCCAGCAGAGGACTTTGAGGGTTTAAGGTGACATCAGGGACACCAAGTAAACTCTGGGGTCATGCTGCTTCACCGTTTACAAAGCTTTACAACGTCTGCAAGGAGACAAACTCTTATCTTTGTGCAATAAAAGCTCAAACTGTCTTTTTATCTGCGTGTCTGGTTCATGCATCCACTCTTATCAGGTCCATGTTGGAGGCCAAGGTCTGTCCTTTTTCCTGAATGAATAAAGCAGCCTAAAGGTTCATCCTGGGTTGGTGGGTGGGTTGCTGTGTGATCTGCTGTCGGAAACCTGCGTCCCCATATTCGTGAAGCTGGAACACAACGTCCGCTTTTGGATGCGCTGCATCATACGCCGTCCATAAAAGTCCCTATAATCTGCTGGGAGTTCCTCCAGGGTGGTTATAGCTCTCTCCAGTGCTTGAAGGGCCCGGGACGCCGCCACCGGGTCCTTGTTCCCGTACGGATCCTTCTTGTCGTAGCTGTCGGCGGGTAGATGTCGCCAGAACACGTTGACTCCAACCCCAAACTGCAGGGCCAGGGTGTTGTGGAACCACAAGGCTGAAGTGAAACAGGGAGACAGGTGGATCATTATTTATAGCTAGAAACTGTAGGTGTGCTACTAGTCTTGTTTTAATTTATCTAAATTTAGTTGTACATTAACTTTTTGATGTAGCTGACTGAAAGTATGAGAAATATTTTAGTGCACAAATTTCCTTGAATGAGTTACTGTTTAAATGTTTAAAGCCGCTCAGGACAAGGATGAGATATGAACACCTACCAGGGATAAAAAGTAGATCTCCAGGCTCCAGCACACACTCGAATCGCTTTGCCTTCACAAACTCGGGAAACCGCTCCAGGTCCGGGCTGTCGACGTCCAAGACTTCAGATTTATCCCCTGATGGGACAAATTTGATTCAAATAAGTTATTTTGCTATTGCAAATCACCTATGGGATTTAATGGCACCAGGGCTTTAGATGCACAAGGTGAAAAAAGAGAAACAAACTGGCCTGACAGGTAGAGATGCAGGGAGTCCCGGGGACTGTACAGGACCACCCTCTTGGTGCCTGTTACCTGGGCCAACAGGTTATCCATTACCTACAAGAGTGAAAAGCTTACAGAGGTGTAATAATACTTTAAAATAAAAAAGTAAAGTTTGTGTTGTACAAAACACATCAGTCATGCTGAAAGCAGAACACTCACATCGTAGTGCGTCCACAACTGCAGACCACAGGAACTGATGCGGAACACACTGGAGAAAAACTGATCCGGACTGAAGAACTCTGGAATACGGAAATCCTCAGCCAGGTCTGGAAACTGATTGCTAAGATCAGCAGGTTCCTGTTAAAAAGTCCAGCGCAGCAATGAAGAGCTTCCGCAGGAAAACAACAAATCAGGCAGCCAAGTCACGACTGTGTATTTCACCTTGCGTACGTCCTCTCCCAGGGAGCGAAGATAATAACTCTCATCCTGCAATAAGTCACCATGTCAAATTACAAAATACAATAACAACTATCATGTTATATACACAATATCTTTATAATTGTTACCTCACACAGGAAGAAGTCAGAGTGTTTTCTTTCAGATGCCCTTTTCACAAATTCACTGAATGGCAAAGTCCTGTGGATAAACCAGCGGAGCTGAGACCTGGTTTGTCTCTTTGCATTTCTGTGTGTGTTTGTGTGTGAGGCAGCTCACTTGTACACAAAGTTTTTGTGAAGAAAGTCCATCTGTGCCACAGTGGACACGTGGATCTTCACTTCCTTATCTGATCCTCTCTGTCTGAGATATTCAACTGTCCACTTTTCCAGACATGGCCCCAGATTAACCCCTCTCAGGACGGCTGGTTTGCGCTGGGGGGGGGATAAACACGTTAAAAACGTACTACACACATTACCCACAGTATAACGCGTATAATCGTCTTTAAAACTACAGTAATACTGAGAGTCACAACTATGGAGACTGAGCACATGTTCCTCCAAAGAAAATGTAACGCGGAAATGTTTCGTCTTACCTGCGGATAAATTTCTTGCAGAAAGATTTCCTTGTTTATACCTGTAAATATGGGCACGTGTATTGTTTCCTGGGATTCCATTTTACAATTTAATGTTTACCTCGGGAGTACAGCAGCAGGAGAGAGGACGGCTGAATTTCCCTGGTGTCACATTATTGGTGTTCCCTAAAAATATGAATAAGACAAAGAGGATCATGAGGATAGTCGTATTTCATCCAATTTGACTTTATCACTTTGCTTATTCTAAAAAGAATCTGTGTACTGTACATTATTGTACAGCATCGTAATTTAAAATTTTAAAATATATTTGTTTCACACCGGACGGTGCAAATACACGGACCCGAGAGCATTTCCGGAAAACAAAGATGGCGCTGCCCATACTACGATGTTGGCACAGAATACCATTAACAATGAGTTTGACCCGTCTTATTTTAAATGAACGTATTATAATGAACCGTTCGTGTAAATATCGGTTAACCTCTCCTTTCGCGGTGGTAACAGCGGCCCGTCTGTATAGCTCCGACCGGGATGATTTGAAACAGAACCAGAAAGTGGTGGTTGTTGGAATCCCAAATCCGTTCATCTGGCTGCGCACTAGAATATACTACTTTCTGATCAAAACGTACTTTGACAAAGAGTTCAATATCGAAGAGTTCACAGAGGGAGCGAAGCAGGTCAGTACTGCTCTTTTTTTTTTCTCTCTCTCATTCTTGCCATGCCATGTATGACATATACATTTTTATGTAAGGATTTTTGAGGTACGTTAGCACCTGCAAACTGGAGCCGTTATAACAGTTTTAATATGAGTTGTTGGAGTCACCATATGTTCCCTTTTTCTAGATTTTTTTCCCTTTTTTTTATTATTAAATGGAGCTACACCCTCCACTGGTTGTTTAGATGATTGTCTTGTGTCTTGCAGGCCTTTTCTCATGTGTCAAGACTGTTGTCACAATGTCAGTTTGACGCTTTAGAAGGGCTCGTAGCTAAAGACGTGAGTATGGAGCCCTAATTATACACATATTATTATGCACGTTCAGTAGTTTTCACTATATACTTACCTTGAACCACAGCCATCAAATTGAAATTTTGGTCAGCTGTTTGAATTTGGGAAAGATTTTATAGTATCAAACAATTAATGTTCTTTATTCCAAAAAATGTAACCAATCAATAAACCCCACAATATTTATACCTATTTTAGTATTTGTCTAATGTTCTGTTTTTTCTCAGTTGATTGGAAAACTGGAGGAAAAATGCAACTTGCTGCCATTGAGCCACAAGAAAGCGCTGTCTGCAGACTCTGATGAGATCATGTACACCACACCGGGAGATGTGGGAATCTACTATGATGATAAAGGTCAGAATGACATAAAGTCCACTGCACAAAACATTCTGAATTTTGAAGCTGGTCACGTTGGTCTGTCCTTTCAGTTCCACTAAAATCCAACTATTGCTTGTCTGATCTGTTCCCTTACCTCCACAAACACACATGCAGGGTAATTAATAATGTCTCCTTGATGTCAATATTTTTAGACTGTTCTCCCATTAAATCAGAGTTTCTGCCTTTTTGTGACCTTTTACATGTTCACAGTACTAAATGCAGTGCTGGGGATCTTTTATACATTTTCATCTAATTTATGTCCAATACAGAATGAGTGTGTGATGATGATGATAATTGTGGTTGTTTAACCAGGGAGGAAGTTTGTCAGTATCCTGATGCGTTTCTGGTATCTGACCAGCGCTCATCTTCCGGACGACACCCTGGAGGGAACACGCATTTTCCAGGTAGCCATCGGTGGAGAGGGAGAGGCAGAAACAAAAAGGCTGCTAACCGCTAACTACGAGTGAGTATGTCTTATGTGTATATATATATTAACTACATTATTTTAAATATATGCTCTCATTATTGTGACAGATTCCAAAGGGAGTTTACTCAGGGAGTGCCTCCAGACTGGACCATTACAAGGATAGAACACTCCAAACTTCTGGATTAAAGAACTTTTGATTTGAGGTGACCTAACCAATGGCATATCACTGAATTTGTTCTTAATAGTTATTTTTGTTTTTTTGGTTGTTTGTTTTTTTAGTTATACTAAATTAATCAAAACTGGTTGAGAAAGACATAATTAGTAGGAACTTAATGGCCGAAGTTAAATTTGTCCAGTATTTACCATGGTATTTACATGTGATCTCATAATATATGTATTAGTTGTCTGCAGTATACCAGTTTTGTTTGGGGTTTTTTATTTTCTTTCCAACATTTGCCCTAAAAATACTGGTGTGTAAATCTAAAGCTAATGAGCTGTTGTTCTGGGAGATTTTTACATTGAGTAAAGCCGGAACCTAATTGTTAGACAACTGCAACTTCTCATACTATTTCTAGTTAGAGATTACCATAAACACTTTGCCATAAAGATGGTTTCACTATATGATCAGTGTCTTTTCATGCTTTTTATTTGACCTATGACTTCAATTATCAGACCAAGAAAAACATGTATATGCAACACAGACTGTACAGATGTTCACATTTGAAAATGATACGGCAGCTTCTTGTTTTTGATAAAGGACTGAAAAATCGAAGAGCTGCTTGTAATTCATTTTATTTGTTTACATAATTACGACGTATATCACTTCATCTGGCCAAAAAAAAGCTTTTTGATACATACTTTAGAATTTAATGTAAGGGTGAGATATCTAATACCCAAAGAAAGACTCCACCAACTAGGCCCTTGACAGTGATTACCTTTATTTCTTGCAGCGTGTGTGTGTGTGTGTGTGTGTGTGTGTGTGTGTGTGTGTGTGTGTGTGTGTGTGTGTGTGTGTGTGTGTGTGTGTGTGTGTGTGTGTGTGTGTGTGTGTTGGGGGCAATCTGGACACAGGTGCTAAGGACAGACTGCTCTAACTGACTGCTGAGTCTGGGGTGGATCATAAAAAATATTTTTAAGTACAACGCTTCATTAACATTCACCATCATTATTATGGTCAAAATTATTTTTAAATCTTGCAAATTTTAGAAGAAAAATACTTCTTTTTTTTTTACATACTGTATGTTAGAATCCACTTTAAAACTTATTGAGCCCGAGCGTCAAGTACTCTCATCGACACAGGACTTCCTATTTTGTTATTGCGTCACTCATTCTGTGGTCTCCTATTGGTCAGTTTCCGCCTTCGTGTCTCCTATTGGATAGAGAACCTGTCAATCACCGCTGGTTCCTTCGTTGTTTCGGAGTCACCCGGCGGGGCTGACAGCCTTCACGGCTTCTCAAACATGGAGGCGAAACACCGGTGATATCTAAGAAACAGCCGACCGGAACCATGAAGATCGCCAATTTAGCCGTTTACGGCTTCGCTCTTGTGCTTCTGACGGTCGGCCTCCGAGAGTTGCTGACTGGGTTCGAGGAGAACAGATGCAGTATGACCTACATGTTCGAATACCCGGAGTATCGGGTGAGGAACCAGGCTAATATTTCATTCAACACCTCGAAACGTACCTTTTCCAAAGATCAGCTTCACGCTTCGGGTTGTTTTGTTGCCGAAGCTGCAGCTGCTACTCTTTCCCCTTCTATATCTTGTTAAAGCTGAACATAAACGATCGTTTTCTAGCATCTGCTGATCTCTGGACACCTGAATGTGCTTCCTCGCGAGCGCGTGGAGGAATCTTCCTGTTTTTCCACTCACCTGTGCTCGGCCGTGTGTCGCTTATGTGTTTGGGAGACTCATATTAGCCAGGTATGGCAGCACGTCTGCCTGGTGTATCTTTGGTGTGATGCTCAGAAGCTACCCAGGCAGCTGGAGTTGTGATGCACAGCTGGCCTGATGCCTCCATCAATCCAGAGGTGGAGCACAGCTGGGCCAGGTGTGCTGTGTGAGAGCAGACAGCCTGTTATTGAGCTGTATGACCTGGAGGAGAGAATAGAGAAGCTCGGGGGTGAGTACGGCACATGGTAGCAGAGGGAAGAGTTGCTGTCCCAAATGGCTGCAAAGAAAAGTTGCAGTTAGTTCATCTTCATCTGTGATTTTAGATATTTAGCACAAGAAATTCACGTGTCGAGTTGTTTAGTCTGCTTCAATCTACGAACCACACCTGAAAAATGAGCTGTCTGTTGTCAACGTTGGCCGTTAGTGGGTTTTTCAGTTACGATGGGCGCCCGAACACACTATTTTTATCTCCAAGGATTTCAAAGTAGTGACGATCACATCCCAGATTATCTTCACTTTTAAAAGCTGGAAACGATGAAGTGCATTAAAGTGAAGTTAATTTCCACCTGTGGTTGGACAGCGTGTAGCCCTGCCCCGGCGTGTGGCCAGGCTGTACCCTGCATACGGGCTCTACCTGTATGGAGAGGGCCTGTACGCCCAGGAGACCAGAGCCCTGAAGCTGGCTGGTGCCCCGGTGCTCTTCCTGCCAGGAAACGCAGGCAGCTTCAAACAAGGTACACGTATGAAACTGAGATTATGTCGGGTTTTAAGAATCAGCACGTAAACTTGCAACCATGGAAATGGCTGTCTTCTAGCTTTGGAAGCAAGCTGGAGCATTCAGCGTAAATTATTTAGTTTTATGTGCAGCTTAAGTCTTTCTTTTTACCACTTGTTGTTAAATAAATGATCATTGGGAAGAGAGTATGGACGCCACGGTCGTGTTGCTACATTTTTAATTGAAAACACCGGCCTGACGCATAATCATGTGTTCTTTCCATCTGAAAGCTCGCTCTCTGGGCTCAGTGGCCTTGAGGAAAGCCGAAAGCATGGAGGGCGGACTCCACTTCAACGTGTTCACTGTGGACTTCAATGAAGAGCTGGTGGCTCTTTACGGGGGCAGTTTGCTCAGGCAGACTCACTTCCTGCACCAGAGCATTAAGGCCATCCTGAGGCTCTACAAGGTCAGGCCTCAAGTGCATTTGATGGGAATGCACCGTTTGATCTTTGATTAATCAGAACTGTAATAGTATTGGGAGAAAACTTTAATGGCGATAGCTCTAAAACGAAGCAATTCACACCAATGTTGCCAATAATCCCAAAGGATAAACTCCAGATCTACGAGGACGTCAGTCTGCTCTTCCATACAAAGTTTGGAAGACGCTGCAAACAATGCCAAAAAAAAAATATATGTTTTAATAATTGGTCTCAACGCTGAATCATGCACCCAAGCCCAGAAGGTTTGCTCACGCTGCTGCCTCCTCTCTGCCCGCCAGCACCTGAAGACCCCACCTCAGAGTGTGGTGGTGGTTGGCCACTCCATGGGGGGAGTGGTGGCCCGAGCGCTGTACACGTTACCTCGCTTCAACCCCAACCTGGTCAGCCTGATCATCACCCAGGCCTCCCCCCACCTGGCTCCTGTGCTGTCCTTTGACCCGTACTTGCTGGGTAAGGAGAACCCTGACTGGGGCATTGATCAGACAGTTGAGTTATTCTGGGATGAGTAAACCTAGATTATATTTCTAAGATCACGCTAGTGATAGAGATCAGTTAATCCGCGATCCTCTTATCTCTGTAGATTTCTATTCAGCAGTGAGACAGAAGTGGGTGAACCAGGCCAACAAGCTTAGGAACATCACAGTTCTCTCAATTGGTGGTGGTTACCGTGACTACCTGGTCCGCTCTGGCCTGATATCGCTACCGTGTTCCTCCAAAGACCCCAACAAGTTGTCACTGGTGGTAAGTTTTTACTCCCCTAAAAAGTTTGTTCTGCTGGTGTTTTTCTGAACGCAACAACCAGCTAATGACGACACAGATGTCACAATGCTCCACATCTGCGTTTGTTCCAGGCAACTGCAGTGCCCAGGACATGGGTGTCCACTGACCATCTGTCCATCGTTTGGTAAAATGATGGATTTCATCTGTTTGTCATTTCTAGAGTGGTTTTAACTGTGTTTCCAGGTCCGTCCTAAGCAGCCTGTTTGTGTTCCAGGTGCAAAGAACTTGTTCTTGCCACTGTCAGGGCCTTCTTTGACCTCATTGACCCTGAAACCAGACAGGTGAGGACACGTCTCATCTTTCACAGACGTAAAAAGTCATGGAGCTGCTGTTTAAGGAATGTTATCTGTTTACTAGTCAGTGTGTTCCAGTTCACAGATAAGCCAGAGCGGAGACTGTCTGTTCTGACTCACCACTTCATCAGACATCCTGTCAGGATGTTGGGAGAAGCACAAGACCAGTCCACCTCCATCGCAGGTAAGAACGAAGGAAGGAGCAGGACTGAGAGGGCTCTCGGAGCACCCGCTGGTGCGTCTGGACAGACAGCCTCTCAGGTTGCCGTGAACGCCGTGGTGGTTTCATAACAGCCTGTTTCTGTTGCGCAGACTCGCCTGAAGCATGGAGCGAAGTGAACACGCTGCGTCTGGCGTATAGCACTCCTAAGGTACGCACGCCGAACCATCAGAGGCGTAAAGTCGGACCATCAGGTGAGGCCTGCACTCCTTCTTCTCCAGCAGGTAACGTTCAAGGTTGTGCTCTGTCCACAGGAAGGACAGGCAAAGTATTTCCTCTTTGCCCTGCCGAGTCGCAGGAGAGCTTACAGCCATTTCTACTGCCGCAGCAGCGACCTGGTGAGTCTGGAGCTCGCGAGCAGCAAAGTCACGCGCTGATCTGCCCAAACCGAAGAAGCACCACTTTATTCTGATGTTGCTGTTTTCAGGAGATGAGTAGCTGGGTGTTCGGCTGCACGCAGAGGAACGGCTCTTCATGGTAGCCGTGCCATTTAACTCCACCTGGACCCTCAAACGGTATCTTTTTTTCCTTATATCTATCTTTCCTGTGCTTGCAGTGTCCCTGCTGTGGACCTGTCCCTGGGGACGGAGCTGCTGCCACCGTACAAGGTAAAGCATCATCTGCAGGGAAGCCCAGCTGGGCGTGAGCTGCTGGCGGGTCCTGACCCACCTGCTGTCCCCCCAGGTCCTGATCCTGACTCTCAATGACCTGTCTGCTCTCACCCACCTGCTTGTTTCTGCCTCAAACCTCAACGGCAAACAGGTGATGGAAACACTCGCTTCAGACTGTCTTAACTGGAATAATCTCTGATGTGCACTAAAACCTGCGTGTTCTCCAGTTCATGGTGGAGTGTGAGTGGCAGAGGCGGGAACCTCAGGCTCGGACTCTGCCGGTGCCTCACGTCCTGTCCTTCGGTGAGCTCTACTTCTCTGTCACTCATTCACTTCACTGTCGAAGACACGGGTTGAGAATGGCATCTTCCTTTTCCAGGTTTAAGTGTTAGCGACGCTACGATCGCCTCCTCTGGACTTCTTCACACCATCAGGCTGCAGCACTTTCACCAGGTAGTGTTTAAACCGACACACGTTTGCTGTTTTTAGGGTTCTCCACTCGATGTTTCTAACCGTCCAACACCTCTCAAGGTCTACCAAGCCTTCAGGATTACTGTTACCAGCCAGTGTAAAGCGCATAAAGGTACGGTTGTGTACCGATGTGAGGTCGGTTGCTCTCAACATGAGATCATGGTGCTGTGGTATGTCCGCAGACAGGCTTCCGAATGTGTACGTCCTGAATGTGCCGTGGTTTCGGGAGGACTCTTTCACCACGGTCAGGTGAGTTCCGTCAGTCCCCCTGCAGCTTCCTCTTAGACTGAGAACGCACCCACGCTTGTCGTCCGTCTGTCTGCCAGCGTGCCGTCGCTGACCGAGATCTCAGGGATGCTCCACACCAGTCGTCCGGACAACAGCTCAGACGTCCTCCTGCAGCTCCACACTGCCCCCAACTGCCATTATAGGGTGACGTTTGTGGCAGCACGTCTTGAATCTGGTTTTTTGAATTTACAATAGGTGAAATGTCACCAAAAATTCAATACTTTCTAGGTCTCTGTGAGGACTTCATTACCCAGAGTTTTGGGACAGGTGAGATTCGTTTTTTTCTTCTCAGCAGTTGTTTGGATTGGTCATTTGAAGCTGTCTCTCGCCTCTTGTGTGGCAGATTCTGAGGTTTTATGGCGCCATGGTGCCGGTGTACACGGCTGTAACGCTCCTCCTGGCCTGTGGGGGGCAGCTGTCCTGCATCCTGAGGTCAAGACGAGTGGCAGCAATGAGCCAGGCGGTGGCCAAAGGCTTGCAGCCCCATAAAATCAGTCTGGCTGTTTGTGTTCTACACTTCCTGCTCAGGTAGATTCTGTCTAGTGTTGAAATGTTTTGTTTTGTTTTTTGGGGTTTTTTTTAGAACACCCTCCAATTCTTGTTGATTTTAGAACCTTTAACTGTAGTTTAGTGTATTTTCTGGACTATAAGTAGCACTTGTTCTCATAGTTTGGCTGCTCCTGACTTATACTCAGGTGCGACTTATATATATTAAAATGTGTTAATTCACACTGACCCACATGACCAGGGAGTAAATACTAGCTACAGCCATGAGAGGGCGCTCTAGGCTCGTGATAACTACCTGTATGTGCTACTCCTGTACCACTGAAAATTAATTTAAACATTAACTTAAGGACAGCTGAGAAAGACTGAGCACAAATGCCCCCAAAAGAAAACCCTCTTCACCGAGGATGAAGAATTCATGGATTCAGTGATGTGGAAGGAGATGAGATGTTGCTAAACTTGCTAACCAGGAACTAGCTTGTTGGAGCCGCGACCTTGTTAATTCTGTCCTTTCAGCCTCCCACGTATGTTCTTTATGCTGTTGTGTAGCTGAATAACTGTTATTGTGTTGCGTATCACAGCTGACACCTGTTCAGCCTGTTGTTCTATATTCTATTACTGCTTTTATAAACTGTCTTTCTGGATGAAACGTCTGTTCATGGTCCTGGATTTTGTAAAATACATTTACCAAAAAAAAACGCGACTTATTGTCCACTTATACATGTTTTTTTCTCCTTCATGATGCATTTTTTGACTGATGCGACTTATAGTCCGAACAATACAGTTGAATTTGAATTTGCAGCGTAAATTCTCAATATTTGCTCTTTTTCTCCCCCTCTCAGCTGCAGCTGGTTTCAGCGGCTCTGGTCACTTCTTTACCTGCCTGTCGTCGACGTCCTCCCTCCAACCACCCCTGATTTGAGCTTTAAAGATGGCGCAGCTCCTCCTGAGGTGTGGCATCATATCCTGTCGCCTCTGCTCTACGTCTTTGGGGCAGTGGTGGCGTACTGGGGCAGCGCTCTCCTGCGTGTGGCTATACGAGTGTTCTCACTGACTTTAGCGCCGCTGAGCAGGTAAGAATGATGTGTTGTGAACTCTGCTTTCTGACTTGTTTCTTTCAGTATTTGGTCGAGTGGAGTCCATTTAAAAATGTGTTATTTGGTAATATTGGCCCTCATTTGTGACATTTATGTTGCATAGAAACGTGTGCAGATCTGAGCTCAGGAGTCATGATACGAAAAGACGCGCCTGTGATTCCTTAATTAATTCGTTTAATCATCATTTTTACATTTTTTTAAGATTTTACTGCAGCACGAATCCACGCAGACTCTAACCTGCGTCCACGATGTCAGACCTGACGTGACACCTGAGCGGCTCCTACGCTCACGTCCGGATTGATAGATCCTGAGCCTTGCCTGAAAACGCCCGTGCGCACGGTTGACGAATGAGGGCGGTTGTGCGTTGATTGTTTGGCTTTGCGTTTGCAGACCGTGCGTCTCCAGAGACTGTGGCGCGCTGCGGCCGCGGACGCAGCTGCTCTTCGTTCTGTGTTTGGCTGTGATGGCTGGGACGCTCTGCTCCGCCGTAGCGATGTTCACCGTCTTCCTGCTCCACCTGAACAGGGTGAGCTTTCCAAAAAGCGTTTGTTTACACAAGCGGCAATCTTAATATAAAAGATTATGTATGGGCTGTTGGCGGTTCCAGGTCCTGAGGCTCCAGATGACGGAGAGATCACTGAGTCACATGTTGAACCTGGTAAATATTTGAAGACCTCTCCTTTGATTCTTGACGAGCCTCTTTGGGAAATCGGAGTTTTCACAATGTTTCCAGGCGCCACAGAAGCACAAGGAGGCTGAGAACGGCAGCGCGGCCCCTGACTCCAGCTGGAAGTCTACAGAATGTAACGGCGGCCCCCTTCTGAGCGAGCGTACTCTGCACAACGTGAGGGACGATTTGCAGCTCCACCTCTGCCTGTCAGCGCTTTTCACTCTTCCTCTGATGCTCATCACGCCGTCACTCATCCACTGGAGCCGTAACCTCAGGTAAGACACGCTCACAAAGCCTAAACACTCGAGCGCTGGGGTGAAACGCAGCAGTTTTTGGTTGATGTCGGCTGTGACGCGTGTAGATATTCCAGCCAGCTGGATCCTGACCCTTGCTGGCCTCACATCGTGCCTTTAATTATCGTCTACATGCTGCTGATCAACTGCAACACCTTCAAACTCAGAAACAGGTGAGGACACCTCACCAGCACGCCGTCCTCCCCTCAGACGCCTCGTCCTTCCATTTTCCTAATCCACATCTTCCTAATCTCTTCCAGTAAACTCCTCCCTCTGGCGTCCCGTCTCCCTCTCCCATTGGCCGTCGCCATGGCGACCTTCTGTCCACTGCATCTCTACAGAATCACCTACTTCCTGCTGGCGAGCCTGGCGCCCGTGGCCTTGTGTGGTCTGCTCTGACGGTATCTCTGCCATAACAAGCCTTTCTGTCATTCACAGCCTACCCTAGTGCCATGGAGCAGAGCCATAGACATACATACCTACAACAGCCGTCCATGTTGCCACTACTACAACACCCCATAGTCATTCTGTTGTGTAAGAGCAGCAGAGGAGTGCGAACACTGCTGAAACCGAGTTTGCCTTACTCTGTATATCTCTAGCTCTGCCTTGGAGGAGCCTGAGCTCCACTGGAGGATCTCAACAGGGTGTCGAACCTTTTGATTTGGTGTCCGCTGTGCTGTGAAGCCCCACACTGCCCAACGCTAACCCTGATTTCACACATGGCAGTTTCTCAGATCTCACATAAAGGAGCAGTATTCAGTCTGGGGTGGCTTTGAAGCCATCATTTGGTGGGGTCTTTGTTTTGGGGTTTTTTTGGTATTTTAGCATCTGTTTTTTTTATACTGATGACTTTTATTCGTTCAGGCCTGGGCGTCGCCACATCTGCTGTGGGGGTCTTTTTTCGGTGACTTCAGAGTTCAGATGAGGCTTCAGTTCAAAGTCGGCGCAAACATTAGCATAACCGCTCATTTTAGCCACACTGTTACCGATTTAAAGATGAAAATAATAATCTTTCTTGCCTTTCTGGATTTTCCACAGTTTGGCAGGGAGATGGAGGCCTGTTTTACCTTAGTGTTTTTGGGTTTTTTTAACTTTTTAACATTTATGAAGTTGCTACATAGAAAAAGCCGTGTTAAACGTAAATGAAGTTAAGATGCACAAATAATCCAGAGCACGTTATGATATTTCTGCCACGTCAGCTCAAATGTCACATTGCAGTATTTTAAAGTTCACGTCTGTATTTACATCTGAATCTAAACTCTGTCCACATGTCATTTAAGATGACAGCTCATCGGCCGTCACTTTGGTGAGTTAAAGACACACACAGTCAGGTTTCTGTCTGTCTGACACCCAACGACACCGAAGCCCACAACATGCCCACAACATGCCCACAGGACTGAGGATTCACTCGAATCATTAACTTTTTTAAAAAATAAATAAAAGAAGCACAGCTCATATATCTGCATACAAACATACATCTAATCAGTTTTTACCAAAGAGGAACTTTCACCATCATTTTAATCATGCTGTAGTCACATTTAGGTCAGATTAAATGTGCTTTGACAAACTATTAAACCAAAAGATGATAAAGTTAATGTGCAAATTTGGAGGATGAGAGCGTTTGGATTCTCCGTGTTTCCAGGTTAGCAGACTTTTAGTTATAACACTTTTAAATGTTGCTGTTATTCTGGAGTTCAACATCTAAAATTAAAATTTCCGTGGTTGGGGGGTGTTGACCCCAGGGTGGAGAAGTTGGTACAGCAGGTTTGTTTTTGCTCAGGAAAGGCTTTTTTCAGTGAGAGAAGGACTCTGCTGACGGGCCGTTATTAAGGATGGTTATGATGATGAATGGTTTTTCACCTCATTCACGTATTAACAGACCCACATCTGAACGTTCACATGCTCAAATCCCAGTTTAATCCCAGCTGCGGAGCTCCAGTTTCAGTTTAACTTTACCTTAAAAATTTTTCTTTAAACGCTGCGATGAGTGGTCCTGCTGTGGCTGACGCCAACGCCGTGCCTTGCTGCTTAACCCTGAGGCAGATTTTAAGGTTGCTTCTTTGTTTTCCACCTGCCTGCCTGCTCACAGCCGTCCACTCTCAGTTGGAGATTCACAGCAGCAAATGTACGCGCACGGCTGCTTTAGTGAGGGAGCTGACGGTAAGGTCGCTTCTCTGACACGCTGGCCTTCCAAAGCTGCGCGTGTGACAGACGTCGTGCTCACACGCGTTCTGTACGGACCAACCAACCCGCCGTGGTTCCTGATGTGACTGAATGTCTCTGTGTGCATCTTTACAGCGACTAGTGGTGTTAGTGATCCGTGCACTCGTCCATTTTGTGCTGTTTTAGTGCTTTTTGATGCACATTATCTGCCTTGTGAATCAGTGGTTTTCACTACGTTAAATCAGAAGACATGAGAGTTTTATAAATATAGAAATGTGATGTATAGATATATCTGTGTTCACTGTGACCATGTCGTCATACAGGGTTTAACCTTGGAGGTTTTGATTCCGAGCTTGAATACCTACGAAGGGGGCTCTTTTTAGATAAAGATATCTGAACAATATTGTTTTTTTCCCAGTGCACCCGTCTTGTGAGGGTGGTGGTGTTTTCAGTTTGTGCAGTAGTGACCAGGAAGCAGAGCTGCATTATTGAGCATTTGTCCAATCACAAACAGAGATTAGCTGTTAAAAAAAATAATAATCCAAAGTAAATTTATTGTGGACTAATCTATGGAATTGAAGAGGAGGGTTATACACTTTTATATACAGTCGATACATGAGACAAAATATTAAAAGTGTTGTGTTTTATACTTGAAGTGTGATATGTTGTGGTTGGTCTGAAATTCAGTATCTAATTATTGTAGAAAATCCTTGTTTAAAATCTAAAAATCATGATAATTGTTTTAATGTTCAACATGACACAATTATTGTTTTAATGCTGGTTTATTTTTATGGTTGGGTTTTTTGAATCAAAAAGTGACTTTAAAACACTGCTGGCTGCCCCATGTGTATTTAATTTAATTTTTTTTTTTTTTTAAAGGAGCTGTACTTGCTGATTTTTTTATGTGTGAGTGCTTTCCCCGCAGGTTTAATTATTCATTGTGTCGAAATGTTTTGGTTTGGGAATTTTCTATATCACATTTTTATCTGGCATTATTGTAAATGTGCAATTTTTGGCAACATTGTTGCAATAAAAGAGAAAAAGACAATGTTCTTGTCTGAAATCCAAAATGTACTTTTAACTGCATATATTGTTTTTTAACATTTGCCTTTTCATTTCAGCTTAATCCCTGTTGAGGTTTTTCCATAAAATTTCAGAGAGAATATGCAGATCAAAACAACAACAAGTCTTTTAGTTTTAGGACGTAACCAGACGCTCCAGCATTGCTGCGCCTCCGCGCCCTGGCCACTGGGTGTCGCTGTTTCCCCGGTCAAGACCCGAGCTGCGACAGCCGCCGCGTCAGCGCTGACTGAAGGTAATGTCACTATTTCCGCCTTACACGCGCACCTAAATTAACTGTTTTTGCAGTTTTGAATGTGAACCTTTGTGCTTCTGATTTGATTACATTTAGGGATAAGCGGTGAAATGTTCAAAATCTGATTATTTTTTTCAATTTGCTGAATAATATAACAATATGAGTGTGCTGCATTATTCAGCATTGGTTGACTTAAAATATTGCACCTCGTAATATTTTTTCCCCCTACAGAGTATATTTTTCGTACCTTTTGAACATAATCGTGGATAAAAATATTGTTTTTAAATTAATTGTGCAAGGTAAACTCGTTGAAATGTAGATTAGGAATCTTGTGAATGTAAATGCGCGGAGTGGGTGTGCAGCAGGTTGTGTTTGTCTCTTTCGTTCTGGTTTCTCCCATTAATATGCAGCGGTGTGTGTGTGTGTGTGTGTGTGTGTGTGTGTGTAAGGGCAAAACTAGACTATCCTCTGACTAAATCCCTCCTCAGACCCACAACCCGAAATCTTTTCACTTGTGATGACAGAACATTCCGCCGTCCTCCGCCAGGCTTCGCGTCTCTCTCTTTTTTCTGGCTGACAGTCAGGCTTTGAGCATCTGCCGGGACTGGTGGGAGGACTCGGGCACAGACTGCAGCGCACTGCGATGCAGATGATGCCTGCGTGAGCTGCACGCCTGAAGCAGCGGCGGCAGCAGAGTGCGCGGAGGCTGCCTTTGCTTCTGGACTGACTGCGCACCTCTGGACGCTCGCTGCGGACGCGTCTCCGCAGCGATCCAGGCTCCATACATGATTCCGAGCCCGAATCTGCCCTGACTCGGGATCTGGGCGGCAAAGGAGGGGAGGGGACGCGGCACCCCGCCCGTCTCTCCTCATTTGGACTGCAGGGATAACGACCTGAACCGTGAGATCCCCGCGCAGAAACCACCGAGCAGGTGTTTGCGGTGCAACCGCCGTCGTCCGTTTTCACGTCCCCGCACGTCTGCGCCAAAGGTAAGCTCAGCGCGCCGCGGGGGCTCTTTTAGGGGCTCTTTGGGTGTTGATGTCTTGCAGCTGATGCTGATCATCTTGATGAGGCTGAGGATGATGTGCAGTCTGTCATTAAACAGCCGCAGCGCCGTCTTGTGCGCTTCGCTTGCTGCTTTTTGTTGACACGTCTCCGCACTGAGGGGCAGGAGGAGGGATGGAAAGAAGAAAAAAATCTGATGGATGTAATTTTATGTGTACGTTTGGTGAAGGAGATGCATAAGAATAAGATGACGTAGGGAATTCCCACAGTAATCCAATAGCGGGCGATGACACCTGCACATTCCGCCAGTGCGGCCCCCCTGTGGCCTGCACGGTCATGAGCAGAGCGGCCGTGCGCGGCCCCGGCAACGCGCACATCGACTCCGAATGATTAAAGTTGGAGACACGTTGTTATGTAACGCGATGTTTGCTGACGTGAAAGCGCCGAGCGGGGGTTACCTGCGCCCTGCGCCCTGCGCCCGGGTGCTCAGATTAAGGCCGCGTTCACGCCAGCAGCGCGCTCATGTCTCTCTGCTTTCTTTTCTCTTTTGGAAAGCCTAAGGAAGAAGGATAACAGCAGATTTATCTGACACAAACGCTCTTCTAAATGAAAAAGGGTCTGACAAAGGGCCATTATTGGTTGCTGGGAAAGAAAATCAAGGTTAAGAGGAGTCGTGAGTGGGTTTAGCGGAGGATTCCTGCGATAGTTTGGGTGAGTTTAACTGTCCTAACGTGTCTGCTTCAGTCACTCAGTTTGCAATAAGTGGCTAAGAAAAGATAATGCTCTTTTCTGGATGTCAGCACAATAATGAGTTGCAGGTGAAGTGTCCCAGACTGCAGAGTTGATTAAAGAAAACGTTCCCTTCATATTTTAACTTCCAACATGCTGGTGATGGAGAGGACAGACTCCCTCCATCCCTGTTAATGTGTCTTCAGTAAAGCCAGACTGTAATTATTATTGGATCATTCATTCTGGGGCAAAGTTGACTCTCCAGATGTGTTGTAGGGTTTTGAACTCAGCTGAGCGGATGGTTTCCAGCCCGCTCGTGATCACAGAGCCGCTTTCTTGCTTTTGGGCCTGCGGAGCTCTTCATCATCGTCGTCATCATCATCATCATCATCTGTGGGTTGGACACAGCCTTTGTCCGCATTGTCCGTCCCCCAGGCGGAGCGACTGGGATGGTGCTTGAATCCAGCTGTCACCGGCAGGTATTTTCATCCCCTCGGTGGGTTTGGCTGTCCTCAGAGTGGGCTGTGAGGTCGGATGTGTGGACTCTGAGGGTCGTCCAGCCTGCTTGGGTCAGCCGGCGCCACGTGCGCTCTTCCTTCTGTCCCTCTCAGCCTGCATCTTATCAAGACACCATCTTAATCTTCCCTCCATCGGGCTTGTTGGGCGGAATGTTGGGACGCTGCCTGGAGCTGACGCCTACAAGTGGGGCCATGAGCTGAACAGAGCAGGTGCAACCATTCAGATGATCCATGCTGGTTCCACTGGCGACTGGGAACCAGTGAGAGCAGGAGCAGAGTCAGCACGTTCCTCAGTATGGTTAGAACCTGGAACCCTAAAGTCCTAGTGGACAGTCAACCAGGCTGTTAGGAGCAAAATCTGGCTGTGGCAGAATATTTATTGAATATTTGATTTTATGCTTTGTATCAACAAGCAAGCTAAAAAAAAAAAAAAAAGGTTTTCTACTATTTTTGCTGAATGAAGTCAATTTGCAATGGCGGCCCTGATATCCAGTAAACCCAGTTTGAAGAGCAGAATCAGGAGAGTCTCTTCCATAGCTGTAAACCTGTCCTGCTGAACCTTCAGCATTCACTTTTCTGGCTTTAATAAAGCCAGACAAAACCCACCTTTTGTTAACAGAGACGCTGGCCTTCTAACCGTGGAGAGGGCGACAGCAATCCGTCTCCTCTGCAGCCGTTTTTGCCTGACTGAGGGCCGTCATTGGGGGATGCCCCCCCAACCAGTGACTCAGCCCGGACGCCAGCCCGTTTTCAGAGAATTACCCCAAGTGAGGAGCACCTCTGGGCCATCCCAGACCCTCAGGCTGCCTCGGCAAGCCAGGTAGAACGTTCACGCTTCACCTGAGTGTGTAACGAGTGACGTCACTTCAGCTCAAGAACCACCGGGGTGTGTTTCCATTGGTGTGTGTGTGTGTGTGTGTGTGTCTGCCAGCTACCCAAGGTGCCCGTTCTGTCAAGCTGTAAAGTGCAGCATTCACCTCCACAGGGGTGCAAAAGAGTGCTCCTGCTGACACACACACACACACAAACACACACACATAGTGTCACGGAGAGAGAGGGGGGGGGGGGGGGGGGGGGGG
>BJFM01003531.1:15217-27846 GCA_016586285.1 Arothron firmamentum | reverse complement strand
TTAGGTCAGGAACCTCAGGAGCACCTTTTCTCAGACATCTGACCGTTTCCACGGCTACAGCACGGCTCTCCCCAAGTGTCCCCGAGCAGGCGCACACGTGACTCAAGTTAGCAAATGATTGTTGGAAATGATCCACGTCCCAGGATGCGTTTAGGTCGGTGTTTGGTGTAAAGCCTCGGTGTCGGCGCTGCCTTGCAGCTGCTGTCAGGAGGTGGGTCTACTCAGCATTTACAAAACTCCCGTCTCCAAAAACACACCATGGTAACGCTCTCACACCTCCACAGACACCGCACAGATCTGCCTTCCTTTTTTGAATCACCCCAGCCCATTCTGCCCTCCTGCCCTTCTCCCCTCCTCTGCAGACGTGCTTGGCTTCGCTCTGCGCTGCAGTGCACAGCCCAGCGCACACTCTCTGTTTCTGAGACGCGCACACCCTTAACACCTTGTTTACTTCTGCCAGTTCCTGTGAATTAATCATTAATCCCGTGCAGAGCAGCGGAATCAGATTAAAGCGGAGAATGGCGGCCTGCATCTCGTCTCCTATCCTGGTCTCGTGTCTGGTCCGAGACGCCACCCCGCTGGCCTCATCCACGCCACATCAGGGGCGGGACGCTGGTTGGCGTGCACGATAGGAACACTGACAGAGCAATTGGTCATCTATATTCGGCTTTCTTCCTCTGCATGTTTACCGGAGTTGCCCCTCCCCGCTGGTGCCCATGACTGTGCACGAGGCCACAGAGCACATGTGATTGGGATTAACGTATTCTGTGATGAAGGTTTTATTCTGTCATAAATCCTCGTGTCTTAGCGTGAGAGAGAGAGAGAGAGAGAAATGTAGCTTGGCTTTGGTAATCTCGTGGCGTCGGGGCGTCCAGGCCTCCCCCATGTCGGATGCTGCAGATCTCATTTCCTTATCAGCCCATCCACACAGAGCGGCTCGTTTCTGCTCGGTCAGTTCAACATGCAGAGCGAATTGATGGAGGAGCTCAGCAGCCGTATATCCGCTATATGAGACAGTATCTGTCATACAGGTTCGCTGCAGAGGAATTGCTTTGGAAATTATGACCAGCTCTTGCACGGTGGCCACTTTCACCCAATCTACCTTTAACTGAAAGAGTGAGCTGAAAGACTGGAAATGGGCGACGTCAGGGGCTTGAGAATCCGCCCACAGCTGGTGTCTTGGGGTTGTTTTTTTTAACGCAGTGAGAGGCTTTTTTTGTGCCAGACTTAATTTTTTTTTTTACTTAATGTCACTTTGATAGATGGTGCAGTTACTTTGGGTGCAGCGGAGGAGAGCAAATGAAGTGAAAGAACAGAAATGACAATGTTCCCAGGAGGGACGGAGGGACAGATGGACGGATGCAGGTTAGGTAATCAAGTCTTTAGCAACGCAGCCGCTTCAGCAGCAACAGCGGCTTTAATGGAGGCGGTTGAAAGGACTCCGCTCGCTGTTGCTGTCCGTAGCATCAGAGACGCTCCTGTTTCAGCGACACAGACCCTTCAGCAGCAGAGGACCTGTTGACGTCCGGCTTTGCTGCTCGTCTCAGGTCAAATCTGACTGCAGTTCTCAGATTATTGTCACCAAAACATGCAAACCAGAAATGCGAGCTAACAGACAATCGCCCTGTTCGTGTTTGGGTGGTTACCAAGGCGACCCGCACTCTCGTCTTTCACAACGATGGTGTGAAAATGGGAACTGGATCATCTTTTAGTAAAGCTAAGATATTCTCAACCCTCTTCCCAGTTTCAGACTTTGTGCTCAACGGGTATCCTGGTGTTAGATGCGCATGGTTCTTCTAGCTGTAGTACAGTAACGGTTAAACGTCTGCTTGTGGTTTTTGGTTTTTCTCCACAAGCTTTCCTTTTTTTTTTCCCCCTAATAAACTGCAGGGTGTGCAGTGGAGACCAAAGACCGATTCTGGGGCCTGCGGAGGGAGAATCACTGATCAGCGCTGCTTTTATGTGCTGCATTAAAATGCCAAAGATCTCCAGTGCTGGCTCAGGCTGCGGCTCACATGTTTCCAGAGTCTGCAGCAGGCAGACACAAACTCGCTTCTCTGCTTCTTGGTCCTTCAACAACAACAAAAAAAAATTTCCAGCTGCCTTTGGCTAGATCGTCAAGTCACATGTCGTCCTTTCCTCTAAAAACAAAATGGCTCTGGTGGAGACTCTGACGGCAGTCTGCAGAGAGTTCTCAAACTGGCATTTGCTGATTGAAGAGGTTCCTGGGAGGCGGACGCAGCTTCCCGGCTCCATTTTCTCTTTTCACTATTTTGACAGAAACCACAGAAACCAAATCAAAGTGAGTCATGCTCACGGACTGGGTTTAGAAGTTGATCGCGTTAGCTTCTGTTTCCTCTCTCTTCTCTCCCCACCTTTAGGTTTGTGTGGCAGCTGGACACGTTACCGCGGAAACAACACTTGGACATCGGCGCATCGTTTCGGCGGCTTCTTGGAAGTGAATCTTAGTGGTCAAACGTGGGGATTTGAATGAAGTCAGCAGGGTTAAAACCATAGATCCCGCCATCTTTTCCATAAGAATCCGTAAGGGGATCCTGTCCCCCTGCTGATCACTGTGGGAGTCGACCAAGCGTGCAGCATGCGTCCTTCCCTCGCCACCGCCGTGCTGCCTCCCAGGACCCGTTCCCACAATGCCCCCAACCTGTCGGTGGGAACTCGCGAACACCTGTCAGCCCCACGAAGACGCAGCCCCAACCTCCGGCACACCCTCAGCCCGGAGAACCTGCGAACCCTGACGGAGAGGGGCGGGGCCGCTGCCGTTGATGCGGTCTCCGTTGTCAGCGGTCCCATCGGACTCACCCGGGCCAACAGCGACACGGACCTGGTGACCTCCGAGAGCCGATCCTCGCTGACGGCGTCCACTGTGGAGTACACGCTGAACCGAGGCCAGAACCTCGTCATATCCTGGGACATCAAGGAGGAGGTGGATGCCACGGACTGGATTGGGCTCTACCACATTGGTGAGAGAGCAATGTTGGATCTTTAGCTGTTCCAGATCTTGATGTTTTGCAGGTATGACAGGTGATCGAGAGGGTTTTCCAAACCCTTGAACCAGCTGGTGGTGGACCCATCGCCCCAGAGGGGTGAACGCACACATCATTTTAACCTCTCAGTGTTGCTTTGCAGTTTTACCCTAAAGCTGTCTAGTAAAGTGTTGTGGAACCCCACCCAAGCAGCTTTGACCCTCCACCTGTCCTTAGCTGATCCAGGTGTTTCATTATCGGTAGCTGAAAATAACCCGGTAGAGTCGATACTGCAACTGGAGCCTTTACGCAGGACTGGAGGCTGACTCAACATGAACGGGTGTACAGTAACAAACACACTCTCACAAAGTGTGTGTGTGAGTGTGTGTTTGAGTGTGTGTGTGTGTGCGCACCCTCGTTGTACTGGGTGGTCTCCAATAATGCGTGTCAGTCCTGCTTAGAGACAGGGTTTGATGGGGGATGCGTTGACCTGTGGGCTGCAGAAGGGTATCAAGCTCGACCTGTCAGGTGGATCTGCACATCCCGGTGAAAAGTAATACAGCAGCTCTGAGTGTTTCCCAGGACTACAGAGGATTCGAACCCAGGCCCACTGGTCGGGCCGGGGACACCGTGTCCTTGCAGATTTCAAAAAAATAAATAAATAATAACAGCTTGAACAAATGCCTCCTGAACATTAAATACAACTTTGCTCTTTTGTTGTCACAAATATAAGTCGATAAACCAATTAAAATATCACCTAAATACCAACCAATTTGACATACCGCTTTGTCGGTAACGGTCAAAATGATACAACACACTTCAACTCAATACATTCAAGTTATTCTTAAAAGTGAACAACTGTATTAGAGTCTCTTCTAGATGTAAATTATTATATTTAATAGCCTGGAAATATCCAAAGGGAGGCACATTAATGATGGCACAGATGATAGTTGTCCAAGCACTGGACCTTGGGGAACACCATACTGGAAGAATTTGGAGATGAAGGTGATGATGGGATGTTTTTTTATTATTTGATTTTTTTTAAGAACCTTTCTTTGTATGAAATGAATATGGAATTTATGAAAAATGATGGTTTTCTCAGACCTCCTAGTAGAAAGGTGTCAACAGTTTGCTGTTAGTTTATGACAAAATTCTGTTCCAGGTGGTTTCAGGTTCTTATTGATTTGTTGACATCTGTGATGACCTTCAGGGCTCCAGCAGCTCCGGCTAGTTGAAAAAAATTGTGCCGTGTTGATGAGAATGATGCACAGGAGAAAGATATAGCTTGAAGTGCTGGTGCCAGACGGGCCGTCGGGTCACTCCCCATCGATTAGGAGGCAGTTGAGACTTCATTAGCTCCTCCAGAGTCTTATACCTCTGAGGGGACGCCGCTCCTTTTGACTCAGAAAAGATTCAGTGGTCCTGGACTCTTCTGTCCAAACTCCTACCCCTATCTGAGGGGGGGTATGAGGGGGTGTGAGGTTTAACTGAAATTAAACTGAATCTGAACTCTAAAGCGGTGTTGCCGCGATCTGAATCCACACTAACTGATTGGGAAGTTCTGCCCTTGGCCAGATGAAACCAGTCCATCCAACGTGTGGGAATGCAAGAACCGAGGGGTGAATGGCACCCAGAAGGGCCAGATCGTGTGGAGGCTGGAGCCGGGGCCCTACTTTATGGAGCGTAAGTTACTCAGTCACGTGTTCTGAGGAGTTACACAGATTCAGATATTTGTAATCGGGTCTGGTCCTCTGATGGTCTGTTGCTTCCTTTTTAGCCGAGACCAGGATCTGTTTCAAGTATTATCATGGCCTGAGCGGAGCCCTGAGAGCCACGACGCCCTGCATCACCGTAAAGAACCCCGCAGTCCTGGTATATATCCATACATATACAACTTAATATATTGGCTCACAAACAACGGAGTGATTGTGTTAGGTGGACTAACAGCCGCCAACCGCTGCCAACTAATTTATTTAGTTTTCCTTGTGGAGACATGAGAAGAGAAAGGCTGCCAGACTGGCTGCTTCATCTCCCAATGGCAAAAAAAAACAACAAAAACATCAAGAAAACTGAGACTTATGGGAAAGCATTATAAAGAAGAACCTATTCGGCTTCATCCATCTTTGAGTTTTAATCTAAACGCTTCTGGCTTGGCTAAAGGAGTCTAACTAGCAGGAATACGGGGGAGTTTAGTCTGATGAAAAGTTTTATAAAACTGAGCAATAGTTTATTCGATTTAACTTGTGCGTATTAGACACATTTGTGTTTCTGTCCCGTGTCGTGACGCCTCCTGTTGCTGCTCAGGTGGAGGGTTTGGCCGAGCAGGTGGGGGTTGAACACCCACGGAAGCTGATCAGCTTCACTCTGACAGGTAGGCTGAGCCGCAGGTGCAAAAGAACGATCCCGAGGATGATTCAGCCTTGCAATTGCTTGCTGCCGCTGCGCTTTATTTGCAGATCTGCGAGCGATCGGCCTGAAGAAGGGCATGTTTTTCAACCCAGACCCGTACCTGAAGATGTCCATCCACCCTGGGAAGAGGAGCATCTTCCCCGTCTTTAGCCACCACGGACAGGAGCGCCGATCGGCCATCATCGCTAACACCATCAACCCCATCTGGCACGGGGAGGTGAGGGCGCGCTTCAGCTGACGTATATCACATTAAACACGTTAAGAGTGTGTCCATCCGCGCTTCTGCCTCCCTGCAGAAATACACCTTTGTGGCCCTGATGACAGACCTCCTCTACATCGAAGTGAAGGACAAGTTTGCAAAGAGTCGACCCATCATCAAACGCTTCCTGGGCCAGCTCGCCATCCCTGTGCAGCGCCTCATCGAAAGAATCCCTGGGTAAGACCCGACACTCGGCCGCAAACCCCCAGTCACGCTGTCGGCACGCTCGTGCACAGCTCAGCGTTCTCGCCGTGTCGCTTTCCAGCGTCCAGCCTGTGAGCTTCCCCCTGTGTCGGCGCCTGCCAACCGAACACGTGAGCGGTCAGCTGCAGTTCAAAGTGGAGCTCACCTCCACCGGGCCTGACGGTGAGTCTGCAAGTCCTCAGCAAACTCCTGCTCTCACGGGCGGTTTGAGATTCATTCAGCTCGAAATCTTCAACGTGAGCCAATACGCACCAAGCCGCCTCCGTCCGCTGTTGCCGTGGTGATCCGGTTGCGGTACTCCTTTCATTGACATGGCGTCGCCCCCTGTCTGTTTGTTGAAGGCGCCTCTCCTGACTCCATCATTGGCCTGTCGTCTTTGAACGGAGCCCCGGGGACCCCGTCTGACGATGAGGACCTCCCACACCATCTCCCCAGCATCGTCTCCGCGGGCGCGTCTCCCACTGGTTCGCATGGCTCTGCCAGCTTGTGGGACAGTGGCGTCCTGGCCTTGCCAGAGAAAGATCTGCGTCTTGTTGTGCCTGAGGGCGCGTCCCACCACCACCACCTGCTCCAGAGGTCACTCGCTGACAGCTTGGACGCCATCGAGGCCCCCAAAGGCCCTGGCGAAAGGCCCCTGGGCGCAGCCTCGCCTAGATTGCGTTCTAGCTTCCCCACGCACACACGGCTGAGCGCCATGCTGCACATCGACTCAGACGAGGATGAGGACAGGTCTGGGTCCAATGACATCACCCCGGTGCCTCTGTCCCCGCTGCTGATGAACGGCGAACCTCCAGACGTCAGCGGCGCCGATGAAGATGAAATATTTGTGGAGATCCAGCCAGAGCCTGAGCAGCTGGAACCTGAGGGGGAGGAAGAGGAGGGTGCAGGGGCCGCAGAAGAGCTGGTCCTGGAGCTGGGAGCAGGACTGGACCTGGAGGACGTCCTGGAGCCGGACGTCTTCTCTGAGGTGGAAGAGGCTCCGTTCGTTGAGGCTGCGCTGTTTCCGGAGGGCGACGTGCACGAGGACAGACGGCGGCCGGGTGAAGAGCCCTCCTCGGAGATCGACACCTGCTCCATGGCAACCGCCCCGCAGACAGTCGACTCGACGTCAGAGAGTTGTCCTGTCACGCTGGCTACCGCTGTGGTCAGTACGTCATCGCTAACAGTCACACAAGTTTAAACTGTCTGTTTACTCACAGAGATGAAAAATCGTATTAAAACATTTAAAAAATCAGGATCTATTCGCTAAAAAGCAGCACCGGAGCTCTCCTGGAGGCAATAAAAAAAGCAAATATTGATAATTAAGATATGATCAATCACTTTTAGAACTTAATGAGCTAATCTCTGGTTTTAAAAAGTCACATTTTTGTCCCTCATTGGGAGTTTATGCCAGGTTGAAGGTCGATAAATAACAATGACGCTCACTTGGTGCTTTAATACCTCCGTGTCAGGAAAGAGGAACTATGTTCCTTCCTCTAAATCCACCGGTGTCGGCGCCTGTCTGCCTTCTGCCGGGCTCGAATGCTGGTTTTATCACTTTTGAACGTGAGTTTTTGAATGCTATCAGCGCTTAGCGCGCTGTGTGTCTGGGCGACAGGCGACATGACTGCCAGCGCCGCGTCCAGCTGGGCCGGTCCTGGGTCAACGCCCCAGCTGATTCATGTGACGCCGCACCATAATGTGCTCGCTGCGGCGCCATCATTCATCCCCACCCTGGATAGCTATTTTCATATCCAGCAGTCAGTCCGTCAGCCTGAGATGGTGGATGAATACAACGCTGAACCTCATCGCTGATATTAATATCCGGTTGCTATTTTTGCCGTTTAGCTGTGACACCAACGCACCAGCGCGTTCAATTAAATGACTGACGCAGCGTCTGAGCCGACGATGCTGCGTGTTTGGACCGCCATTTCACTCTGTACTTTTACCTCTTCTGCCCATATGGGGTTTTATGAGGTTTGTCAAACGTTGAGCACAGCTGTTCCAGGTCCTCCAGGGTCCTGGACTGCCTGAGCAGTGGGATGGGGGGGCTGTAATTCTGAGGGATGTTCTTGTAGGAAGCTGAGGAGGGAGCAGAGACGGCCATAGATCCAGGGGGGGATGCTGCGTCCGGAGCCCCACCGCTCAGCCAAGCAGCGGAGGGCGAAGACGGGCAGCTTGTGATCACCGAGGCTGAAGGAGAAGCTCCAGCGGCTGGAGAGCAAGTGGAGGCGGAGGAGGTGGAGGGCACGAGGAGGCTGAGCCTGCAGGCCGTCGGAGGCGCGACCAAAGACCAAGAGGGGGAGGAGGTCAAACCCCGGGAGGAGGGAGGTTCTGCAGATTCAGAGCAAGTGACCACGGAGACGGACGGAGAAGAAGGTACCTGAAACCAGTCAGACCTCCCCTGAATGTGACCGGCGCTGAATGTTTTTCATTTCACCCCAACCAAACCTGCAGGTGCGCAGGTGAACGGCCATCCTGTGCGTTCACTCCCTTCAGTGCGCCATGACATCCACCGATACCAGCGGGTGGACGAGCCTCTTCCTCCCAGTGAGTGTGTGTGCGTGTGTGTGTGTGTGCGTGTGCGTGTGTGTGTGTGACGTCCTGGGACTGCTGTGTTTGACTTGCTGCCTGTGTCCCAGACTGGGAGGCTCGCATCGACAGCCACGGCAGAATTTTCTTCGTCGACCACGTGAACAGAACCACCACATGGCAGCGTCCAACCGGACCTCCTGCCCCGCAGGGCCTGACCCGCTCCAACTCCATTCAGCAGATGGAGCAGCTCAACCGCAGGTCTGTCCTCTTAGAAGAACCCAAACAAAATGTCCACTCGGATGTCCCTCCTGTCTTCTTTTAATGGAACATTTGCCTGAAGGGTGTTGCAGGTTATGTAACCTTAAAATGATCCAAACATAGAAAGCGAGGACGGAATTACCGCCGCCGATTCATAAATACACGCCTAATTGGTGGATGTAGAGCAGTAACTTGGCCTCTGCTGTGGATCACAGGTACCAGAGCATCAGGAGGACCATCACCAACAGCGAGCGGGAGGACACGGCGGTGGACCCGCTCCCAGAGCCAGAGGGCGAACTGCTGCCTCAGTCCGTTTCAGGTTGGCCTTCAGGTGACGGTTACTAAAGCAGCGTCCGGCTCCAGAGGCTAAGCAGCTGTTCCTGGTGCGCGCGTGCATGCGTGCGTGCGTGCGTATGTGTGTGTGTGTGTGTGTGTGTGTGTGTGTTTCTGCTGTGATTGCTTTGCAGAGTTTCGCAGAGACAGCGCCGTCGCTCACTCCAGCGGCCGCTCACGCCTCTCGCTGCTCCTGCAGTCACCCAGTGCCAAGTTCCTGTGCAGCCCCGACTTTTTCACTGTGCTGCATTCAAACCCTGTTAGTCCGACGCTGGTCACACACACACACACACACACACACACACACCATGTCGCTGGAGAACTCACCCCGCTGCTGTCTCTATCCAGAGTGCCTATCGCATGTTTACGAGCAACACCTGCCTGAAGCACATGGTCAGTAAGGTGCGCCGGGACGCTCACTACTTCGAGCGCTATCAGCACAACCGTGACCTGGTCACCTTCCTCAACATGTTCTCCAATAAGCAGCTGGAGCTCCCCCGGGGCTGGGAGATGAAACACGACCACACTGGGAAGGTGTGTTGGGTGTCTTGCCATGTGACCGTACATCAGTCAGTGTTGCCACGGTTCCAGATTTCTTCCCGCCTGACTCTGGGTTTTTCCGTCTCTCTCTCTCTCTCTCTCTCTCTCTCTCTCTCTCCTCAGCCTTTCTTTGTGGATCACAACTGTCGCTCCACGACCTTCATCGACCCCCGGCTGCCCCTGCAGAGCTCCCGTTCCACCGGCCTGCTGGCCCATCGCCAGCACCTGAGCCGCCAACGCAGCCACAGCGCTGGGGAGGTGAGACGCCAGCCGCCCAGGCACCCCTGGTCCCCTGGAGCCAAAGAATCGACAATAGTTTATGAGGCCAGAGGGAGAAAGATCGAAAATGACATCATGGCTGAAGAGTCAGAAGCTTTGCAGCAGCGATGATGTCGTTGAATACAGAGAACTTGAATTTAAATAAAACTAGGCCTTGAGGGTTTGGAAAGGTCCCAGCAGGTGGATTGGTCTCCGAACGAGGATGCGACGTGAACTTTAGTGCTTCCTTTTGCCTCAGGTGGTGGATGATTCGCGCCAAGGTAACCCCCTGGTCATGCCCCGCCCCTCCAGCACCTTCAGCGGCTCCAGTCGCAGCCAGTACCAGGACTTGGTGCCTGTCGGTAGGTCTCAGGACAAACGAGCGCGTAGATGACAGATCAGAGTGTTTTCATGAATGCGTTGTCCTAACTTCACCCAGCCTACAATGATAAGATAGTGGCGTTTCTACGGCAACCCAACATCTTGGAGATCCTGCAGGAAAGGCAGCCGGAGCTCGCGAGGAATCACTCGCTCAAGTATGTGTCCGTGTTCCGGAGTTCTCTTGCCTTTCGCTGTCCCTCGTCCATCCTCATCCTGCCTGCCTTCCTCCCCAACGCTCACCTCCATTATCATCATCATCATCAGTCACCCTGAACACACAGTTAACCTTTAATCCTGATGGATTGTGCCAGTTTGCCTCCTGACGTGTGTGTGTGTCTGTGTGTGTGTGTGTGTGTGTGTGTGTGTGTGTGTGTGTGTGTGTGTGTGTGTGTGTGTGTGTGTGTGTGTGTGTGTGTGTGTGTGTGTGTGTGTGTGTGTCAGGGAAAAGGTGCAGTTCATTCGCAGTGAGGGCGTTAGCGGGCTGGCTCGCCTCTCCAGTGATGCCGACCTCGTCATGCTGCTGAGGTGATGTCCGCCTTCCTTCCTTCCTTTGAAACGTAAAACACCTCCAAAGTTCACGGAAAAATTACGTGGGGAACAATTAAATCATGATAATATTAAATAGTAACTTAAATTAGTGGTGATTTTTTTTTCCCCACAATAGCTAAAATTCAACCTCGACCTAATATTCAACTATGTTTGCATTTTATTTTTAGTTTAATTGATGGAAGTGAAAAAACGCTGATATTAGCTGAAAAATACACCATTACAAAGCTTATAAACACGATGAACATGTAGAATATGAGTGTAAACTGCAAACCAGGAAGAAAAATAGTTTAAATAAGCTCCCACATCTAAACTGTCAGTTGTAACAAACATGAAATCAGCATTATTCTAGAATGTCTTTGATCGTTTGTTAGCGCTGGTGTATCCGTGACCCGTGTGTGTGTGTGTGTGTGTGTGTCCTGCTCTTATCTCCAGCTTGTTTGAGGAGGAGGTGATGTCATACGTTCCTCCATTACTCCATCCAAACTACTGCCTCTCCTCTCCTCAGAGCTCTCCCGGTAGGTCACAGGGGTGGTTTTTGTGGACGAAGGAACAAAGTTTATTGTTGTGACACATTTTCTCCCGTCTTTATTAAATTCCTGACACTATTAAATTCCGGGCCTCGTGTCCTGAGGTCATTTTATCACCAAACAACAGAAGCCATTTCTTTATTACCTCCGCGTGGCTTCATTTTTAACCCTCCACATATTTTTTCCTCTGCTGTCTCGCAGGCACGCAGCGGGCCAACGCCCGCGCTCCTGCGCCATACAAGCGAGACTTCGAGGCTAAATTGAGGAACTTCTATCGAAAACTGGAGACCAAAGGTTACGGACAAGGACCAGGGAAAGTCAAGTATGTCCAAGCGTGATTTATTTACCATGTAAGAGCTTAGAGAAACGGCAAAACTGAACTCGGAAATCTGAAAAGTAAGATGAAAGTTCACATTTGCTGAGGTCAGCAAGAAATGTGGATTAGCTCACTGCCAAAACAGCCCAAAATAACCAGTCTGAGTACTGGTACGAACCTGCCGTCCCGCCTACTGTGATGCCACTGTTCCAAGTACGCAGACTATCAAGTACGTATCAGACCTGACATGTGGACTTGGGCCAACTAGGCATCCCACAATGCATTAGGTGTGTATATGTATGTGTGTGTGTGTGTGTGTCCCAGGCTCATCATACGCAGGGACCACCTCCTGGAAGACGCCTTCAATCAGATCATGTGTTACTCCCGGAAAGACCTGCAGAGGAGTAAACTTTACGTGAGCTTCATGGGCGAGGACGGGTGAGACGACGCCTCAGACTTAACCACCGTTACAGGGTTTACATTTCCAACCCATGCCTCTGAAAAGTAACAAAGAGTGACATGACCCTTAAATAATACATAAACTCTGATATATATCACAATATATTGCTCATCTTCTCTGTTGTTAACGATGAGCAGTTAAATCGAACGTTACAGTGTGTTTGATGCATGTATATATTTTGTGTATCAGCCCGATTTGTTTACCTTTAATGGAGATAAAGGCAGAGGCAGAACGACCTGAAGATGTGTGTGTGTGTCGTCTGCAGGCTGGACTACAGCGGACCCTCCAGGGAGTTCTTCTTCCTGGTGTCCAGAGAGCTGTTCAACCCGTACTACGGCCTCTTTGAGTACTCGGCCAACGACACCTACACCGTCCAGATCAGCCCCATGTCAGCCTTCGTGGACAACCACCATGAATGGTGAGCGCCACGTCTGCAGGACGGGTCTGACGCCTGGCTTCCGTGTTCCCGCTGTGCAGTCACACACACACATACACACACACACGGATAAATTTGGAGTTTAGAGTGGATTTTTTGGCAAAGTGAGCCCTTAAAAATGTCATTCATCTATTTTCTGTTAACCGCTGCTCAGGGGTGTCCTGGAGTCGATACCAGCCTCTCCTCTCCTCTCCTCTCCTC
>BJFM01003531.1:0-15175 GCA_016586285.1 Arothron firmamentum | reverse complement strand
TCCTCTCCTCTCCTCCCAACAGAACTGGATCCTCTCTGTGATAAATTCTTGTCTGTATCGTACCAGGTTCCGCTTCAGTGGCCGTATTCTGGGCCTGGCTCTCGTCCATCAGTACCTGCTGGATGCTTTCTTTACCAGACCTTTCTACAAGGGGCTGCTTCGCATGTAAGTTCCATCAGAGGCATCAAAACTGTGGATTTCACTGTTGACAGACAAAAATGCAACTATTTTCTCTCAAAAAGTTTTGTTTTTGGGCATATTAATTTGAAATACTCCATTATTTTGATAATATTCCTCCAAATTGACTGATTTTGTTCCTGTTTATTCTATTTTTCCATCGTTGATTGTCTCTAAAAAGCTCAAATATTCTGCTTTTACTGAAGACAGTTCACCTTTGACCTCACTGTCAGTCAGCGGGGTTTTACCACTGAGGCAGCGCGTGACCTTGTTGACCTCTCTGTCCTGCAGCCCGTGTGACCTGAGCGACCTTGAGTTCCTGGACGAGGAGTTCCATCAGAGCCTGCAGTGGATGAAGGACAACGACATCGAGGACATGCTGGACCTGACCTTCACGGTCAACGAGGAGGTCTTCGGACAGGTTCGCTCGCTTCCTGCTCCGACTCCCTCTGTCGAGTCTGCTTTGATGAGCTTTGATGAGCTTTGATGAGCTCCACGTGCCACTTTTCCAGATTACAGAGAGGGAGCTGAAGCCAGGAGGCGCCTCCATCCCCGTGTCTGAGAAGAACAAGAAGGAGTACATCGAGCGAATGGTCAAGTGGCGAATCGAGAGAGGCGTGGCCCAGCAGACGGAGAGCCTGGTCCGAGGCTTCTATGAGGTACCGACAAGCCCGCGGGCACCTGACGGGACGATAACAGCACGGTCCAGTCCAGATAGCCCGCTGTGGGACAACCAGCCTGTCTGTGTCTGGTAGGTGGTGGACGTGCGACTGGTGTCTGTGTTCGACGCCAGGGAGCTGGAGCTGGTCATCGCCGGGACGGCGGAGATCGACCTGGCCGACTGGCGAAACAACACCGAGTACAGAGGGGGTACGTGAGGCCGCCGGCGGGCGGCAGAGCGGCGCCACGTTTGCTGTCTGTTGCTGAGCAGGTGGGGGCGTGCTGCTCAGGAGACGTGAGGGTTAGAGTCAGTATTTCCCACAAATGCTGAGGAGGGATGTAGATGTGGGCCAGAGAGACTGGTGTTCACCCAGGCAGGTAGACCCAGAGGCAGCGTACACACACACACACACACACACACACCGGCTGCAGACGGCCAGGGTGGGTGCCTGGGTGGGTGCCCGGGACCGCTGCTCCATCTTTCAACCCGTTCATAAAAATCTGACGTGATTTCAAGGACGGACGGTGAGGGAGGAAGGAAAAGAAGCTCTTTATTGATTTCTTTTGAATTAATTCATTGATCGATTCCTTTTAAAGCAAAAAAAAAAAAGACTTTGTAAAGCAGGAATCACTTTAATCAAGGATTTTTATTGTATTTATAATAAGATTTTTTTTTTTTTTTTACAATATCAGCAATTTATTTGGGATATTGTGTTTTGTAATAACTCAAATCTTTGGGATCTGCTGCATCTGTTTGTGTCCAAACTGGTTTGAAGGAATGGCTTTAAAGGGCTTTTAAGTGGAGCCGCCAGCAGCAGAGACGAGAGGTTGAGGCTGACATTTGGTCGTGACTCAGTGAAGCTCTTTTAATAGAAGAATCGACCGAGGGAGAACTCTGGGCGTTAAACGTTAGGCGGCAGAGCTCCCCTCAGAAAGCTCCTCCAGAAAACAAACAAAGGCAGACATGACGGTGGACAGCTGCCAGGAACAAAGCCCGGGTTGTTACCCCACTGACTCATGCATCATCATGCTCTATCGTCCTCCCAGGTTACCATGACAACCACATAGTGATTCGCTGGTTCTGGGCAGCTGTGGAGAGGTTCAACAATGAGCAGAGGCTCAGGCTGCTGCAGGTAAGCGCACGTGTGGGACCACATGCGCGAAGGGCTCCCCCGTGTGGAGGCTGCGGGTATTGCAGCGCGGGTTCCCCCCGGACTCACCTGGTTGTTACCTGAGCTTAGCATCATTTGTGTCCTCTGATGTAATTCTTTCTCTCTCCAGTTTGTGACGGGAACCTCTAGTATTCCATATGAGGGATTTGCCTCCCTACGAGGCAGTAATGGACCCCGCAGATTCTGTGTGGAGAAATGGGGCAAAATCACATCACTACCCAGGTAAGATGTCTAAATGTTGTCTAAAGGGAAAGTTCCTTTATTTTTGCTTAATAATCACAGTTGGCTGCAGTAATGAGCCAATAAATAATTTATTTAAAGGCAGACAGAAACAACCAAAATCCTTTTATCCATAAATGTATGTGCTTTAGTATGGTACTTGTACACAAATAAGTTTGCATGTGTGTGTACTGACCAAAGTTCCACTTTCAAAAGATGTGCTACAAAGGAAAGATCTGATGTGTCCGGGTTTTTTCTTAATTAGTGTAATTTGTAATTTGTGAATCTTTGGCTGTGCCTCCATAGGGCTCACACTTGCTTTAATCGCCTGGACCTCCCACCGTATCCGTCCTTCTCCATGCTCTACGAGAAGATGGTGACCGCCGTGGAGGAAACAAGCACGTTTGGTCTGGAGTAGCTCTCTGTCGGCTCACACCCAGCTGAGGAGGCAGGAACACCTGGAGGTCTCAGCTTTCCCACTGAGGAGAGACAAATCAGACTAATACCCTCAAAAGGCAACTAACCACCCAGAGGACAGCTCGCCCTCACCACTCTTTCTCCTGACTCTGCCTTTCTCTCACATATCTAAGAAGCAATGAGCTCGATTTCTAAAAGAAAGGCAGAGAATTGGAGAATTGTTTAAACAGCTGTACAGTTTACCTTCTTGTTTTGGTGGCAACCTGTTGTTCACTGAGCCACGTCTGCGTTATCTCTTCAGTTGATTGCCTTGTTTACCGCATTTCTAGCACCTCCTCCTCCATTCTGCAGCTGCTCAACATCCTCCACTCCCTTTTCTCCCTCTCTGGACCTCAAAACTGTGTCCTTTTCTGCACTGGGGCTGCAAAAATATGAACTATAACACACACACACACACACACACACACACACACACACATATCACCTTTACACACCACAAAAAACGGGATATTTTATTTCTACTGTCATGCAAATTTCCCCAGATATTTATTTTTAAATCAGTGTGGAGCAATGTGAGACTTTAAAATTGTTATTAACTGAACATTTTCAGAGTTTCACCAGTGCATTCAGCTGAAAAAATACCCTATCATAGACACACACATGCACACACACACACGCACACACACACACACACACACACACACATATAATGGACGGTCACCCCAGTCTGACACACAAACATGCATTTGATGTAACAAGGTTAGCCTGGCTATGCTAAGCTATGGTGCACTTTCCCACAGTGCTGTGCATGCACTCACACACAGGTACAGATGCATGACAGAAGTGCAGTTTCTCTGCCTTCCAAACTTTTCCTCACACTGACCACGAGTAACGGGAGCATTTAGCCACACAGACGGCCAGATGAGCTACAGTGTCTTCCCACCCGATGAAAGTGATGAATGTACCACACAAGTGACTGAATGTATGAACCTGAAGCAGCTCTGATGCTTCTACAAGCAGAAATAACACAGTGGAATGTTGGAACGTTGAAGGAAAAGTAGCCAGGTGGAAGCGGTGGGTCGTTTTAGTGCCTCTAGGGTTTTTGTCTGACTGCAAACAGAAGATTCATAAAGAAAGTGGATTTTATTCATTAAAATTTGACTCAAATTTTAGAGATGATCAGATTTAAATATCAGACACAAGGGGACAGTAAACCTGGCCAAGAGAGTGTTGACGGACACCATCAAAACATTAACAGATGAAGACACAAAGTAAAGATGGACGACAGGTTAAAACTTCCTCCAGCTGTGCAAAAGTGTCCCAGATCTGAGCTCTTCCACTGGGGCAGTGGAATAATGTCAGGATGTTAGCACAAATATAGATGACCTAACCCAGTTGCACTTAGATGGGGATTGCAACATATTAATTATTTTTATGCAAATAAATATAAGTTTATGTACAATCCTGACGTCAGGAAAAAAACTGATTTTCCGATTCATGCACTCAAAAGTGATCTTTTCTAAAACAGATTTGCGTGACAACACCAAAATCATAATTCCACCATTTCTCTTAATTTGTGGATAAACAACACCCGGTTAAAAAACAATGAATGTGACAAAAATCGCTTGAAAAAGAAGCGGGGCTGAGAGGCTGTAATTTAGCCGACCACCAGGGGGCAGTCAAGACACTGGCTTTGCATTGAGGAAGCTTTCGGGTCGTCCATCTTTACCAACACAGATGTCTGAAAGCTTTGAGGCTTGTGGTTTTTTTTTTTCTCCTAATCATGTACATCATGGCCCAAAATGTTTAGTGTCTCACACACACACACACACACACGCACACATTTTCTACGGGGTGCATGCAAGATTACATCTACTGTACAAAGTCCTGTTGGAGTTAGACTACAGGGGCTGGAATAGTGTAAGAGAACCCCACATGTGATGCCAAATGTGGAGGCAGCTTTCAGATCCCAGCCCCTCTCTCCTCCTCCCAGTCCAATAATGCATGCAGGATCTCCCCGGCGAGCTCCATGAGCCACGCCGGGGGGGCAGACCCCTAGATGGCGTTGTGTAATAGCCCAATATTGCATGCTGAAATAGTGCAACATTGTCCTTGCTAGCTTTTTGCATGAGGATGTGACTATCCATTGAGAAGAAGGGGAGCGGGAGCTGGTTTAGTTGTGTCACTTGGGGCATGAAGCCTTATTGTCACCTGACACTGTCCTGTCTGTGAAGGTTACGCTCATGGGAACGTTTGTGGACAATTGCTGAGTGCAGCCGCTTTTATCTGTGAAGGCATGATGGCGGGTATTTTGGCAGCATGCTTCAAAACACGTGTGTCTGCCTCTGAGGAAGCCCAGTTCTGTCAGTGTGATGAAACACAGGCCGAGGTTTCAAATACGCTCACTTATACGCTCACTGTGGTGAAGTTTTTCCAGGATTTCTACCAAAACCAAAACAAGGACATTGAATATCACAATAAGACATAATCTGAAAATGTTGACCTATTTTCTCAATTATATATAAATATTTAAAACTAGAATTGATTTGGACTTATCCTTTCTCACTATTTTGCTAGCTTGAAACTTTTGTAAGTTTCAAATAGACTCTATATTCAAATAAAACTCATTTCGACTGTGTCTTACAATAATTAAAAGCTTGTGTGGCATGATTTAATTTGATAATTTAGTAATGACTTTTTTGAATGCTGTTTTCATGATATTGACAAAAATGGGCTTCGATCTTCTTAGTAATAGGCTGATGGTTTATGGTTCATTGCTTACGAGCAGATGGTGAGTTAATAGGGCTGTTTTGATTTTGTAAAACATGAGCGAACATGTACATGTATCATGTGTATGGTCCTGTTTGTCTCTTTGTATATAAATTGTAAATGTACGTCCATCCCGATGTGCGTATAAATATATATTTTGCACCAGATGTACCAAAGGTTTGGGGCTTGCAAAGTCGACCATTAGATCTGCTCTTTTTCTCTCTGTTTCAGTCTTACAAACACGTCCTCCACAGAGCACCGACTCACGTTTCTAGCGATGACAAGACTCGGGCAACTTCATGGTAGTTTACACTTACACTCTATCAGCTCATGAGGCTTCCCTGCTGATTGATTGATTGATTGATTGATTGATTGATTGATTGATTGATTGATTGATTGATTGATTGATTGATTGATTGATTGTTCACAGTTAATCAAAATGAAGACAGTTGCGCCTCACCTCTGACAAAATCCCTGTCTCCTCTTTCCAGAAATCCACTCTATGCAAAGCTCCTGTATGTGTTACCATTTCAACACCATTATTGTAATAAAAGAAAACAACTGGCAAATTTAGATTAATGACACATGACCTTTATTCATTTTTAGAGGTCAACTGGGTGAGCAAACAACATGGTACATTTGGGAAAGACCTTAAGAAAAAATAGCCTTATCAGTGAACATGTTTACATTTTAATCGAAATAAAGACATTTAAAAATATGCTTGACATACACTGAGGAGCTGTAGTCTTCCAATATTAATAGTAATAATATATATTAATATGTATAATAACATTATTTACAATATTATAATGTGAACCGCGGATGCATTTATAGAACAAATACTAAACTTTTATTTTGACAAGCTTCCCAAATGCAGCCGTTTCCTGTCCCTGTCTTCCGCATCGCCGGAAACGTTTAAACAAAGCTTTATTCAAATGGAACGCTCTGCGCATGCGCAGTGACGTGTCGGAAAGTGTCAAACCGAAATGTGAAAAAGCGAGTCGAGGCTGCGCAAACCAGCAAGTTTTGCAAGTGTCGAGCTCGAAGGAACTTTAAATAGTTTGCCCAACAAAGTGATGGGATGAGTTAGGGATAGTGTAAAGTTAGCGGTAAGCGGCAGAGCTAGGGAAGTCTGGTTTAACTTAGCGTACTTTTGAACCGTCGACTTTGAGTGTCGAGCTAACTTAGTTAGCGACCTTTGAGCTAATTGTAAGACAGTAAAGTAGGTGAATCACCGCTAACATTAACATGTAAGTTAAAGGAGACGAGCTTTGTAAATGTTAGTTAGCTCCTTAGGTTAGTTTCGCTGTCTGTGTCTTATTCACACGGTAACAAAGTCGGTAGCAGAAGGGAAGATGTCTCGGAGGCGGCTGGACAGCCGCGGCGGTGTGTCTGCGGGGCTCCTCTGCGACCCCCAGACCCCCATCAGCACGGAGCCCATGGAAGGTGTTTATGAGCTCACTGGAGAGCTCGGACGGTGAGTGCAACAATGTCCTCCTCCTTATCGAGCTCAGACATCTCCCTCCGTGTTTAAAAGTTAACTTCCTGGGTTTGAACTCACTTTCGAACTTAAGTGACATTTTTACGTGAACACTTTTGCAGCTTATTAGCTTGAAATGACTTGATATTCAAGATGGGGGAAAGTTTATCAGAATTAAACTTTGGAAGCTCAAATTTAAGTTTGAGAGCTTCACGTTCTTGGTTCAGTTTTTCAACTGATCAGGTGAAATGACAAAACCAAAACACAGTATCTGCAAATAGGAAGATAAGAACTTGCATGATGACCTTTTCACATCACAAGAGTCAGTTGGATCATATGTGGTCCCTCCTGTAGATAAATGTACATTAGTTCTGATACCTGTGGGATTTATTTAGGTGGATGTTGGTTTCTGAAGTTATTTAGCAGGTTAGGATTATATTTGTTAATGTTTGCAGCACAAATCAGGCAGTTAAATGCTTTTTTTTTTAACCTGGACTCCGAACTTCATCTTGAGACTCAACCAGACAACAATACATATTTTCATGTGTTTGTTATTCCCAGTGTCCATGGCAATAGCCAACTGCTGAGGAGCCTCAAGGTGTGTTTGATTTTTGCGTGATGTGTCATGTTGCAGTAAGGGTGTGATTCTGATGACAAAACAGGAAGATGGCCACAAGCACATGTGGAAACCAGAAAGAAGAAATGGTGCTGGTGTGAAACATGAATAAGGAAGTTGCATTCTGGAACATTTCTAAGAACATGACAAGAGGAACGTTCGCGTCACCTTTTGTTAAATATGCACATTAAACCATTTAGTGATGCCGCTGAAGTAGCATTAGATCAGGCTGATGTGTTGGGCTTGAAAGTGTTGTTACCACACGTTCAGTGAGTGTGACACTCGTCTATACTTGTTCGTTAGCAACAGAAAAGATTGAGTGTTTTTGTGAAGTTACTACCGCAGCAGTTTAGCTATTCCTGCTTGCTTAATCACACTCTAGTTCCTGCTGGACAAATGTTTAACTGCAGAGAAATAAACTTTTACGTTAATGGTTTTCTGCACAATGTCCAGAAAATGCCCGAGTGTGCAGTAAGTCACTTCTCTGCTGGATTGTTGAGGGCAACATAAACATGCACGCATACAGATCCCTTTGTTTTCATCCTTCTCTTCTGACAAAAGCTCTTCTGGGACTGTAACCTTCACAATCACAGCCCTGTGCTGCTCTTAAAAGCAGTTATTTTGGGATTTATTTCCCTTCTTATTAGACCTTGAGGTGCAGTGTTACCAGGAATCAAATATCAGCTGAATGCTTCAACATATTTGAGCAGTAGCTTGTAGTTTTCCACCAGTTTGAGTTACTTACTGGACCTTTGGGAGTTGAAACAGGACTAAAAAAGGCCTTAGCACCTACCTAAAATATTTAAATGACACTCATTTTTGGGAAGGAAGGTAAAACCAGTGAATCTATCTTATTATCTTTAATGTCATGTCGCTTTAGTAGCGCTCTGTACTTTTGATAGCTTTTGTTTTGGTGTGATTTAAAACAGTGAGCCGTTAATCCAGCAGCAGATAGCAGCCTCTTGATCTCCAGTGCTTTATCTGTGGATCCTCATGAGAAATGACCTTCCCATCGTGCCTTTTTGTCCTCGTCAGGGGGAAGTTTGCCGTGGTTAAGCGCTGCGTGGAGAAGGCCACGGGCAAAGTGTTCGCCGCAAAGTTCATCCGCAAGAGGCGTCGAGGGCGAGACTGCCGCACCGAGGTCACCCATGAGATGGCCGTGCTGGAGATGTCCCGCAGCAGCGCCCGGGTGGTCAACCTCATCGCTGCCTATGAGACGGATCATGACATCATCTTGGTGCTGGAATAGTGAGTTCGCAGCTGTTCTTTACACCTTTGTTTTGAAGTGCAATGCAGACGGGAGAGAGCGTGAAGCTCCGCCGCTAAAGGCAAACACCCTTCTGTCCAATCACAGAGAGCCGCTAACGCTCGCTGCTGTTTTTCACCTCCAATCCTCATTCCCCCCAACAGGTTTATCAGGAATAGTTTGCTCCCGTACAGTTTGTGCTAAACTTCTAACGCTGACTTACTTGAATAGTTTCATCGCCTCATTTGCGTCATGACATTCTGAAATGTACGAGGAAAGCGGAGGAGAACCGCTGAACCTGCAGCGCTGCATTCGTTGATCCAAAGCACAGTAGACTTGTAACCGTGCGCTGTGCGCCGTGCACTTCAGGCTTTAGAGCAGCCCGGACTCACGCTCACACAGATACTGAGAGGCAGAAGCAGGAAGCTGGTGTGAGGTTTCTGTCTGGTAGGTTTATCCACATCCCCTCCGGCCAGAACTGCTCTGTGGAGCCCAGCAGAACCCCACCAGCACATGGAGGATCTGTGAATGCCAACTTCCAGGCTGTTTTCCTGGAAAACTGGCTGGCTCTTCTGTCCCCTGGGAAGCCTTGTTGGACAGTCTGTCTCAGGGTGAATTTGTGCATTGATTGTGTGTCTCTGCGCGTGTGTGTGTGTGTGTGTCTTTGCCAGTGCGGCAGGCGGAGAGATATTTGACCACTGTGTGTCTGACGAGCTGCTGCCGGAATCCCAGATCACCCGTCTGATCCGGCAGACGCTGGAGGGAGTCCACCACCTCCACCAGAGCAACCTGGTGCACTTAGACCTGAAGGTTCGTGCACGCACACACAAAAGCATCTACCAGCACTGCAAACAAGCTGAAAGACCTCAACACAAGTCCTTTTCTGCACCAAACCCGGACAAAAGAACCTGAACACCGTCTAGTACCTCGTGTTCCTGCACAACAACGCCTGTGTGCTGGTGTCAGGTTTCCCTCTCTGTTCCTCCCTCAGCCACAGAACATCCTCCTCACCAGCCTGTCCCCGCTGGGGGACATTAAGATCGTAGACTTCGGCCTGGCCCGTAAACTGGGCGCCGTCGGCGAGCTCAGAGAGATTCTCGGCACCCCAGAATATGTGGGTGAGTGATCGACAACGGCAATAACCCAGAAATCTCTCTAATGGTGTCAGAGCAGCTGTGATGGAACCTCTGGCTTTTCTGCAGCTCCAGAGATCCTGAACTACGAGCCCATCACCACGGCGACCGACCTGTGGTGAGTCCGTCCCGATCCAACCTGCCGCCATTTTGAAAATGTGTCCAAGGCTCCAGAGTTTGAGCGAGCGCGTGGCGCACGTGTGTCCCCTCAGGAGCGTGGGGGTGATAGCCTACATGCTGGTGACGGGAGAGTCTCCCTTCGCTGGCGACGACAAGCAGGAGACGTTTCTGAACGTGTCCCAGGTCAGCGTGGACTACAGCAGGGACGCCTTCTCCAGGGTGTCCGAGCTCGCCGTCGACTTCATCCGCAAGCTTCTGGTCAAAGCCCCAGAGTGAGTAGAGACGCACCGCAGCATGTTTATTCCCAATGACCCCAGGTGAGGGTCAGGTGACGTTTTATTTATAAAGCAACCCACATGAGCAGCTGCAGTCACGCCATCAGCCTTTCCAAAAGACGCGCTCACGCTATCTCCAGTTGGAAAATACCGTGCTCATCTACTCTGCATGGTACGGTAAAACGTGTGTGATTGTGAGAAAATGCTACAGTAAAAATCCTTGAAAGTCTCCAGAGTAGTAAAGGAGGGTGTGTTTAAAAAGAATTGGAATGTATTGGAATTTATAGAAATAAATGATGTCTTTTGTTAGATTTTTTCTTCGTCTGCCACTTCCACTGCCGCGCGTACCTTTTACCGTACCATGCAGTGTAGATGAGCACGGTATTTTCAAACTGGAGATGGCGTGACTGTGTGTTTTGGAAACTCAGATGGTGTGACCGCCATGAATGTGTCCTGTGTCGCTGATGTTTAGGGCTGCAGCAATCAATTATTTTAGCTATCAGGTATTCTATCAATTATTCTGGCGATTAATCGAGTAATCAGATAAGAACTTTATTGCGCACAATTTAACTTTATTGAAAAACATCTGTAATGTTCTTGTTGCTTTGAACATGCCCAAAATAATATCAAACAGAAGCAGAGGTAATTAAACTAACTTTTACAGTTTGACTAACTGTAGTTCAGGATTTAACAAACTCACTACAGCACTTTATTTTCCCTGGATTATTATTATTCTAATTATCTTTAGCAAAATTTAACTGGAAACGTGGTAGCTAGCAGATTAGCTGCTGCATTGATTAAAGCTCTGAATCAGCCTTTAAACAGAGCTGTAAACAAAGTGTGTTAGCTAGCAGACTTCTCTCAATCACACTGATTTCTGTTAATTGCTGCTAATTATCGTTAGCTTAGCTGGCTTTTTTTTTTAGCAGAGACCAGATGTTTCCTTTGGAGCTGCTGCAGCAGCAGCGTTGTGCTATTATGCTAAGCTAACTCCATCTTCCAGTAGACACACTGAACTACATTTTCTTCTCTTTTTAATTTTAAATTCTTTGCAATCTGTGCCAAACACAGTGTGAAGTATAGTGGAGCAAATTTAAACGAAGCAGACAATTTTTATCAAAGCTTTTTTTAAATGGAATTACTGGTGTTATTGGATGATTCAGCCCTCCTGGTGTGTGTGGTTCCTCAGGGATCGGCCCAGCGCCGCCGAGTGTCTGAGCCACCCCTGGCTGTGGCAGCTCTGCCTCAGTCCGGACTCTGTTGCCACTCGCATCATCCGGGAGAGAATCTCTGGTTCCAAGTGGGCCGCCCCCTCCGAGGACAAGGAGAACTTCCTGGAGTCGCCCCACACCAAAAGGTTCCGCTTCGAGGAGACGCCTGACTTTTGCTGAAGGAGAAAGGTGGAGCAGGAAGGTGGAGGCAGTTGCGTTTTAAATAGTTTTAACCTCCAGAAAACCCCTCAGCACTTAGGTGATAAAGTCCCACAAACTGGTGCCAAAGATAAGCAGCTAAATCTGAGATGGTGGTGCAGCACGTCGGGCTAACGCTGATGTGTTTGCTGGTGCTAAACTCTGCTGTTGAGCGACGGAGAAGCACCGACCAAGCGTGGTGTGGAGGTCAGTCAAGAGCTGCGTCTCTCCAGCTGGTTCCTGGTGTTTGGTGGAGGTGTGTAACGGGAGACCGGCTCCGCTCTGCAACGAGGACGGTTGGTGCTGTACTGAGTTAGCGTGTGGTGGAGATGTAGACGGCTGGAGGCAGCGATGGAGACGTTTCCTCTCTTAGAACAGCTGCCGCTGCCTCATCACTGTATTGCACCGACCACGGCTGCAGGCTGCACCCCTCCTGACAGGTTTTACTCTCCGCCATGGAACAAATGTTTAGCTTTAGCTCAGGGTTTTAGCTGGAACCTTTCTTTTATGTGCTCGTCCACATGCAGTGCTGGAAGGCTGAACGCGGAGCTGCTCATTTATTCTCCAAGGCCGAAACTTCACAGCAGGAGTTCACCCCAAATTGAACCGCTTTCCTCTTTCCTGTATTGCTTTTTACGAATCTAATGGATGTTTTAGTGCCTGAAGGATTAACCGATGTAGTAATATCTCATATTATCCACGTTAAAGACCTGACTGTGAACGTCGATTCGCCCCTAAATTGCGTTTTTGTCCACGAATCCTGTTGCAGAAAGATGGAAAATGTAGCTGGTTGTGGTCTGAACTGCTGCTGTGACTCACGCCACGCCCGCACGCACTCACCGGGGCGTAAACCTCCCCTCCGCTGGCCTGCAGAGGAGGAACCCTTTTATATGAGCACTTAAACGCAACACGCAGGTTGAAGGTAACTCTGAAAGCGCATTGATGACCAGGCGCCGCTCGATCTCTGCTGGATCTCCCTTCCTGTGTTATCTCAGGGCCCTGCTGCTCCCTCTGCTCCCTCGCTTATGTTATTCTTGTTTGCCTCTTTACTATTTATGTGCTGATTTATATTTTAATGTAAATATTGTGCGCGTGTCCTAAGGAAGCGTTGAGGTTCTGGAGATGGTTGGTTTGGGGTGATACGGAAATGTTGCAAAGGTGAACGTGCAGGTGCGTTTTAAGGTGGGACTGGGAAGTAAACGTGATGAGTTCAGGTGCTTTTGGGCTTGTTTTGGGACTGTTTAAGTGTTGGATTTGAGTGTAAAGGAAAGTAGTTGTGAGAAGTGTTTGAGGGAAGTCGACTGTACTTGTTTTGTTTTTTTTTAGAAAGACGCGCTTGTCTAACAGGAGCAACTTTAGAACGGGGAACACGAGGTGCTGCGTTGCTCAGCTGACCTGAATGAAAACACGTCGCCTCTCCCGACGTCCAGATTTAGCTGCTTCCACTCAAACATTCCTGTTTCTGTCCAGAGGTGCCAAACTGTGGCCTCTGTGTGTGTGTGTGTGTGTGTAGCTGGAAACACTGTAAAAAGATCATCTCAGAGGCGGGTGGCTGCTGCTGCTGTCCTGCCCGTCTCTCTTTAAGCTACCCGGGCTGGGGTGTCGCTCACTCGCAGCTGTTCTCGGTACCTCTGCAGTCAGCTGACCGGCTCTGTGGCGCTCAGGCGATGCGGCGTCGCTCCTCCGGCGTGGCCAGATGGGGCGATGTCGCCGGGCTGAAGACAGAGCGCGCCTGTCGCCATTGTCTGCTCGTCCCTCCAGCGTGACTCACGTTGCGTCGCGGTTGTGTCGTTTGTAAGAATGAAAGTGTTGTACTGAACAGCTGAAAACATCACACAACATTCCTGTTTGTCTGTTGATGCTGGAGGCGTGTGCACGCTAGAGCACAAGCAGATGCATGTCCAGGAGATGTATGTTTATTTTGCATTTTATGTATATTTTAATGTATGGGCATTTGAAATGACTAAAAGAGATAATTGACTTGTGATCAACTGCGGGCTAATATTTATGCATCACAAAGCAAACTGAAAAAGCTCATTAAAGGTTGTAGAAAATTACAGTTTGGAGTTGTTTTTGAGGCCACAGTCACACGCGGGAGACGTTAAAGCGCTTTAATGTCGCCTCACAGGGCCCGAAAGAGAACATGTAAACACACTGGAATGATGCGAGTTACATTCAGCATGAACGCAGTGCAAAGATGCTAATTAAGCTCAGGAGCAAAGCTGCTACAGGAGGAAAACAACATTTCTGATGGAAAATTATACATTCGCAAAGAAGCCTGCAGCTTAATTTAGGAAGATTTTCATATAAGTTTAGTTTGTCTTAAAGTAATCTTAAAACATGATGTGTTCCATTTTAAAACACGTGTAAACTTCTTTTGTGCCATGCTAAATGAAAAGCTTGCACCTTTATATTGGAGAACATCTGACTGTTGATTGAGGAGGAATTAACGGATTAATAATCCGGACTGAAACCAAAGCAAAGGAATGAAAGCAGCCAGTTTCTGAGTTCAACAAAAGGAATCAAGCTTCTGCAGAGACATTCATGCGTCTAGAAACGGCTCATCACAGGAGAGGATGCAAAATCTGCTCCAACCGAGCTGCGATCATGGGAAACTCGATGCAACATTGAGTCCTTTGGATCCGCGATCATTTTGTGATATAAACTCTGGACTGATGGGAAAAATGAAGGTTAAAGATGATTCAAAATCAAAAAGCAGACTAAATTCAGTAAACACAGGTGCGTTTAGCCAGGGAAGCGTCGCAGATCAGCAAAATGAGGTTAAGACTTGCAAAGAAGAATCTGTATCCTGCATAAATTACCCCTCACGCACGCTACCCCTCAGCCGATGAGCTCTCAGGAAGCAGAAACTCAGAATTCCTGGATGACCCTGAAGTGGTTCTCGATGGAGGCGGGCTCGTCCTCAAAGTGCAGCTTCTTACTGGGACAGGCGCCAAACTCCTGCAGCGTCTCAATGAAACATGCGTACTCACGGCCCACCCAGGCCCGCATCGGGTCACGCACCTCATAGGGCGTCACGTGGGCGTGGATGGACACGCCGCTAGACGCCAGTTCCTTCAGCACCTGCTTGTCCGTCACCCAAGTCTCGCTTCCCCCCGGGTGGCCGCCGTCCAGCCAGAACATGTCTGAAATACACTTGACAAACTGCGACATCCGGGGGTCGGCGCGGGCGCCGGACAGCTCGTACACCATCTGGTTCAGCACCACGCAACCTTTGCTGAAGCCCACCAGCGTCAGCGAAAAGCCAGCGGGGATGCCGGCAGCGCCCCCCGGTGGTGGGAGAGGGTTCGGTAGGTTGGCTCGCTCCATGCCGTGACTCAGCAGGGACCTGCAGACACACACTCATGGTTAGACGCACAACAACAGCCCCAAAAATGAGGAATCAACATTTATACTTATTCTTTTAATGGGTTGACTGGAAACATTTATGCATGTTTAAGCAGTCATTTAAATATATATAT
>BJFM01003530.1:5219-112434 GCA_016586285.1 Arothron firmamentum | reverse complement strand
GAGAGAGAGAGAGAGAGAGAGAGAGAGAGAGAGAGAGAGACTCCATGAGTCTGACTACCATAGGGGACTACAGCTAAAGCGCTCCCCCCTCCTCCTCCCTTCTCCAACCTTCCTTTCTCTGTCTGTCTTTACAGCCTGCCCTTCCTCCTCGTCTTACTCAATCTGGGAATGAAAAGGCTGGATTTCCCCTGCTAAATTACGGGATAATATTCAGATGGTGGCAGGAAACAAAAGAGACTTAGAAAGGCGGACAGGGGCAGCAAGTACTGGAGAAAAGCAAAGGAAATATTGATTGCATCTGGGGGGATTCCATCACTCTCTCTCTTGCAGTCCTGGGAAACCGAAGGCATGAGGAGACGCACTGGCTCAGGGATGTAGGGGTCGGCCACAGCCCCTCCAAAGATCTCAGTCGGATTGTTTTTGCCGTAGTCCGCCGTCGAAGGTGGGGGAGTCTGTGAGGCTTTGAGCTTCGGGTGGTTGGGCTGAGCTCAGCCTTGGGGGTCCACTCAGAGAGGAGCACACAGGGCTTCTGCTGGGGAGCGCCAGGGGCTCAATACAGCTCATCACCATGCCTGAAGCCAATTACCTGTTCTCTGTGTCCTGGGGATACATCAAGGTGTGTCCCAGAGAAGAGCTGGAGTACATGAGATTGTGTGTGTGTGTGTGTGTGTGTGTGTGTGTGTGTGTGTGTGTGTGTGTGTGTGTGTGTGTGTGTGTGTGTGTGTGTGTGTGTGTGTGTGTGTGTGTGTGTGAGCTGTATATTTGTTGTTGCACTGCAGCCTAACAAAAGTGATGCTCTTCACCTTGAATATGTCATATTTTGGTGTAATTAGGTCGTGTTTTCAGTGCAGCAACTGCAACATTAGCACAAATATCATTTTTTTTGTACAGCATCCTGTTTGTTGAAATAGTGTGTAGTCAAGTGGTTTCAGGTGACATAAACACTATTGGTAAAAAATATTACAGGAGATGCTGTTTCAAACAGGAAGAGCCTAATTGAAATTATACTTAAAAAAAATACATTTCATTATTCTTTTTCAATGTTCTAACCTGAATGTTTTTTCTTTTTCTGTGTTCATGCTTATAGTTCAAAAGGATGCTGAACCGAGAGCTAAGCCACCTATCAGAAATGAGTCGCTCCGGCAACCAAGTGTCAGAGTACATCTCCAACACTTTCCTAGGTGAGCACTGCAGCACATCCATACAGATAACTCACACACTCGCATGGAGAACACGTTGTACCGTCACGTGTCTGTGGGTCACCCAAAGCTGTGCAGAGACCCAGAGATGTGCGCTCCACTGCTCATGAGCCAGTCTGATCTGGTCTGGAGGAGAGAGAGTTTCCCCTGCTTGGACTGCAGACAGTTCAAGAGGGAGGAGGAAGCGGGAGGGGGATGGCTCAGGAGCGATGTGTGAGAAGGTGCCTTCAGGTTCACTCAGACGCTGCATTGTTCACCGGACAGCAGCGTTTGTCTTTAAAGGGCCCGGCTGTGTCCTGTGACTCAGAGCCAGCCAGCAAACAGCCCGGCAGCTCCTCCAGCCAACCGCCAGCATAAAATCACACAGTCAGCTAACCAGACCTGTGTACACATGTTTTGTGTGTGATGGCAAACACACCTCCGGCGTAGACCAATGAGTTTTAAAAGGCAAAGGACAACAGCTCGGAATGTGGAGCTGCTCAACAGTGGAGCTGAAGCAGGCTCATCTCTGAGGCTTTGTGGTTTTGTCATCTGCATTGCAGCTCTCACCGCACAGGTGTGGTGAGATCACTTCCTTCCTGTGCTGTGTAGGGGGGGCACACACACACACACACACACACACACACACCAGTGTGTAATGCACAAACACAGCCATGGAGGAGAGCGTAACACACGACCGACACGTACAGTGTCAGCTGAACAGGGCAGCACACACACCAGCATGTTTTCAGGTTCTTCTCTGACTCATTCAGATTTCCCTGGATTGTGACCACATGACACAATTTCCCAGAATGCACCAGCACTGTGACATTTCTTCAGATCTCATTAGGTCCTGTTAAAGCAGAGCACCATAGCTGTGTCTGTTTAAATAGACATTTTTCATTAATGTGCAGTCTATGCTTATGTAATTTACTACGTATTTTTAACCATTTATAACTCAAGTGTTGCTTGCTTATGAAATACCTGTCAGTGTGGCGGTAATATGTTTTCACGTGGTTGTGAGAGGTCAGCTATTTCCTCCTGTTTTCCGTACAGTAGCAACACCAGCCCACCCTCTCGTCCATTCTGGAGAACACTGTTAAACATTATTTATCTTATTATTTTTATTCTACATGTCCTACAGATAAACAGAATGAGTTGGAGATTCCATGTCCGGTTCCTAAGTCCAGGGACAGAAAAAGAAGGCAGGGCCAGCAGCAGCAGCAGCAGCAGCAGCAGCAGGGTGCGATGATGACTCAGATCAGCGGAGTGAGGAAGGTCAGCCACACGCCTGGCACCGCTGGAGGATCCGGCAACCGATTTGGGGTCAAGACAGACCAGGAGGAACTGCTGTCAAAGGTAAGCGAAGGCCAGATCACATGTCAGGACGACTTTAAAGGAATATACAAGTGCAGCTGGCTGATAACCTGATGTTCGGACCTGCAGGACCTCGAGGACATCAACAAATGGGGCATCAATATCTTTAGAGTTGCTGAGCACTCCCACAACCGACCACTCACGTGCATCATGTACACCATCTTTCAGGTCAGTTTAATGCCTCTTTGTCTGTGTTGAGCAGAAACATTCTTTAAAAATGCATAAAAGATGTTCATTTGGAGGAGGCAGGAAAAGAAGGCAGCATGTTCCGTATGTTCTGAGTAAAATCCAACCGTCAGGAACATCTGCCAAAAGAACATTAGCAGCTCTAATTGATTTTAGCTCTGAATCATCCTGGCAGAAGAGAAAGTCCTCCTCCTTTCCAGGCTTATTTCAGTCAAATGTGCCACATGCAGGATTAGAAATGAAACAGAAGATTATAAGGGCACTAAGATGGTAAACGGAATGCAGCAAACCCCATCTCACTGCTCATTGTCTTGTTTTTCTCGTTTACCTCCTGTGCGTCGCACGCAGGAGCGAGACCTGATGAGAACGTTCAAAATTCCAGCCGACACCTTTGTGACGTTCATGCTGACCTTGGAGAGCCACTATCACTCCAATGTGGCCTACCACAACAGCCTGCACGCTGCTGACGTAGCCCAGTCCACCCACATCCTCCTGTCCACGCCCGCACTGGATGTAAGTCAGAGCAGATTTCCCCCAACTTTTCAAAAGCAGATCTAATGGATGGGTTTTTCATTTATTTATTTGGCTATGACTCATGGTAGTTTACTAAGCTATTCATTGTGGTTTAATGAGGTGATCTGACATCATCCACACCAACAGACATGACTCTGAAAGTGCATGCCTGAGTGTGAAAGGGCTGGCCACAAACCAGCGCCTTACCTTGTATGGCAGGTTTAGCGGTTACAAAACGTGTGTCTTTTTTCCTCCTCCTCCTTCTAACGCAGGCGGTCTTCACTGATCTGGAGATCTTGGCTGCAATTTTTGCTGCAGCGATCCACGACGTGGACCACCCTGGAGTGTCCAACCAGTTCCTCATCAACACCAGTAAGTCTGCACTTTTATTTAGTCTGCAGCTGCAGATACAGGGAGGTTCCCGCAGGAAACCATCTTGTCTGGTGTTTGGGGACAGCAGTAACCAGAGTTACGTGACCTGGATTCACAAAGCCGAAGCTCAGCCCAATGTCCCCCTGTGATTTCTCCCCGGTTTAGACTCTGAGCTGGCGCTGATGTACAACGATGAGTCAGTGCTGGAAAACCACCACCTCGCCGTGGGCTTCAAACTGCTGCAGGAGGACAACTGCGACATCTTCCAAAACCTCACCAAGAAGCAGAGGCAGACGCTGAGGAGGATGGTGATAGACATGGTAAGAGCAGCACGTCCACATGCTGGGGTCTTCTGTCAAGTTCTCCCGCATCAAGGCTGGGATTGTCTTCTTCCCAGGTGTTGGCTACTGACATGTCCAAACACATGAGCCTGCTGGCTGATCTGAAGACCATGGTGGAAACGAAGAAGGTGACCAGCTCCGGCGTCCTGCTGCTGGACAACTACACAGACAGGATGCAGGTGAGAAGCCTCCGTTTAGGTCATAAAAGTAGGGCTCTGAAATTGAATTGGACCAGTTAATTTATAATTTGTAATTTTGAGACTGTGAACCTAGAATATCAGAGTTTATATAACATGTTCTCTTGCATCTTGAGTCGTAACTATTAAATGCCTGGCATTGATCCCATCTGTGCATTAAGTTTCTTTATACAACCCTCCTCACCTTCATGTCCTCCAGAATCGCTGTCCTTCTCTTGTCAAAGCCTCCTTTATTTAAAAAAAGACATTTTTTTCCTTCCCTGCAGGTTTTGCGTAACATGGTCCACTGCGCCGACCTCAGCAACCCCACCAAGCCTCTGGATCTGTACCGGCAGTGGACCGACAGGATCATGGACGAGTTCTTCCACCAAGGAGATAGAGAGAGGGAGAGGGGGATGGAGATCAGCCCCATGTGTGACAAGCACACGGCCTCAGTGGAGAGGACACAGGTAGAGAGAACACACACACACACACACACACACACACACACACACACACACGCACACACACACACGGAGTTCCGGGTGTAGACAACAAAAGTTGTTTTTGTAGATTTTTGCTGACGTTGTTGTGTGTCTCCATCCAGGTTGGCTTCATTGACTACATTGTCCACCCTCTGTGGGAGACGTGGGCAGACCTGGTCCACCCTGACGCACAGGACATCCTGGACACCCTGGAGGACAACAGGAACTGGTACCAGAGCATGATCCCACAGAGCCCCTCCCCGCCGTTCTACACCAGTGACGATGAGGGGCGGACACACGAGGACGTGGAGGGGGGGCCGGCGCCCAGCAAATTTCAGTTTGAACTGACTCTGGATGACCAGGATGGACACGGGGAGAACAGGATGATGGAGACTGGTGACAGAGAGCGTCCCTCTAATCCGGACATGGTGGAAACGGCGAGCCGGGACGTGTCCCCAGCAGAAACATAGCTGAAGCTGCATCCAGGCACAGCTGGCTCTTTGCTGTTATGAATTCCTTTTAATTGCAGTCGAGCAATCCTGCAGTCTGGCTCCCGGGAGCCGCTTGGTGAAGAGGGCCTGAAAAGTGGGGCACCCCTGCAAACAAGGCTTGGAAACCCTGTGACAGTTTGTTTTTGAGCCTCCTGGAACGGTGCCCAATGAGCTGTTCTGTAAAGGCGGGACTGCTTTCAGACTGCAGCGCCAGTGCTGTTGTTCACAGGTGGAGAGGATGATGCGTATCCTTGTACTGGTTAAAACTTGCACTTCAGGACAATGTTTTGGTTTTTTTTCCTTTTTCAATCTTCGTATTGTCTTCAGATTCAGATGTGATCAGCTGAAGCGTCGAAACCAAACTGCTGGTCTACAAAATGTTGCAACCAAGCAGTTGTTTTTTTTGTCTTCTCAAAAGTGTGTGCCTTTTTTAAAGAAGCATGCCCTCTTTTGTAATTGTTTTTTTTTTAATTTATTGAACACATTCTTTCAGCTGGTAAATGTGTCAGTTTTTACAGACAAAGGCACATTTGTCTCACGTAGTCTTCCGAATGTTCAGGCAATAGTATAAGCTTCCAGTGGATGTATTTGTAAAATCAGTTGACTTCCCAGCACAATTTGCACTTTGTGGCGCAGGATGATGAGTGAAAGGCATCTGTAACATAGAGGGAAAAAAAGTCAATATGTCAATCCAAAATACTGATTTTTATGTTGTTTTGCCTCTCGGTGATTAATTTAATAACTTCCCAGATTCTCCAGAATTTTGATTCCAAAAGTTAAAAACCCAAAGATCCTGTAGAGAAAGCACTTTTTCACTGCCACATAGGAAAAGTGGCACTTGAAGAGTCACGAGTGTCACAAACCTCCAACCTGAAGCCAAACTGATCTTTTGCATCTTCCTGTAGCAAAGCAACCGGCAACAGTTCTGTAAAATATCACCAGAACGCAGGTTTGAAACGACAACCTCACCTCTCATGATGCGCTCTGCTACGATGAATCTGCTTCCTCATTTATCTCGTTAGCCTGCGTTTTTTTCCGGTTCTGTCATTCCATTCATGTTGTACGCCGTGACTCATGTTGAACGACTGTGAGACTGTGCACATTTTAAACAGAATAATTGTATTTCTTTTATACAGCACTTTGAATATGCCAACAGTTCTGCAACTGGTTGCCGAGCTGTTCAACACTACCTTAAAGGTACCAAGTATAAGGCGCAACCTCCAGAAATAAGTGTGTGTGTGTGTGTGTGTGTGTGTGTGTGTGTGTGTGTGTGTGTGTGAGAGAGTGTGAGTTCTTATGTGTGTGTGTGTGTGTGTGTGTATGCGTGCGTGCGTGCGTGTAATCACAGTTGCACAAAATAGTTGCACCCAGCTGTGTTCGTGCTGACTCTTCAGCTGTTTGTAACAGTGTATTTATTTTACTAATCTTTGTTCTAATATTGATATTTGATTGTTAATATTCCTTGTATATTTCATATTATTTATATGCTACCACACAAAACACAGTTTGACAGAACTTGTCTAGTGGTTTTGAATTGTTGTATTTCACAGACTATTTTGCTAAAACACACACCATGAAGGCATGTGGTTCCAGTTTTTGATGATCTGAAGCCAACAAACGCCTCCAAAGAGGTGAAGAGGAAGTGAGCTTTGGGGGTTTTTGTTTTGTTTTTAATTGTTCCTGGTGAAATATGAAGGCTGGACATTTGCTGCAGTATATTGTGTACGGTGACAGGTCATTGTACAGCTTCTGGAATTCTAGCTGATTGTTGCAAATATACTTTTTCAGTGTTTCCTTACGATATATGGCAAAATGGTGTATGTTGTGCTCAACATGTTTTCTATCAGATTATTAAAGCGGGCATGTATTACAGAATTTCTCTGGTTTTCTTTTGTTTTTCTGACATTTTAAACCTTTTTTCTCAGCTTTTAGCAACAGACGTCACACCAGCTGGTTGCCACGCCCACAGGAATTTTCACCATATCAACTCGCATGTTGCTATCGGCAAGTTTTACGTAGCTGACCAACAAAGCCGCATATTCAGGTGCCGCTCCCTGAGCATTAATAGATCTATTCATACCAGAACGAACGAGCGACAAGACCTCTAAGTCTTTCTAGTTGAACAACCGCTGGCTGTTGAGCCAGGCATGTAAACAGGAAATATGTAGAGATAATGATGCTATGCACAACCACTCTCCCATGGTTGAAGCACCTTGACCCAACAGGATTAGCATCAGGCAACATGAGGATGTGCATGAAGCCAAGATTACTTGTATTGATGTGGAGGACTCAAATTTGAGTTTTTGAAGTGTGTTTTTTTTCCAGCAGTTCAGTAATGATAACTGCTTTTATCTGATCTACAAATTAAGTGAAAATGACCCAGTAAAGTAGATAATCATCAGTTTTAACAGGCAGAGAGGAAAATTCCAAAAATATGGACTTTAAATACGTCAAATATCCTCTAAATTACAGCCTTGCTTTGTGTGGAGACGTTAGATCATGTTTACATTGCAGATGTCTGGATGATAGAAAACCTGAAGCGCCTCCTATAGGGCCGAAATGAGGCGTGTGTTTATGGTAAACACGGGTGTAGGAGAGCGGTGGTATTTTCCATGGTGGAGATGCACTCTGTGTTTGAAAATCTACCACATCAGCGGCTTGATGACGTCAGCTGGGTGAAGGCAGAGTTGCAACGGCCACCTGTGAATCGCCGCGTGTTCTGGCCGCCAGTGCATCCATGTCGCAGCCAGCCTTCTCTCCTCTCCCACCCGCCTTCCCTGGCCCTGAGACAGCACAGGGCCCAGGGCCAAGGCGACAGAGAGGAAGACAACCACTTCCAGCAAAACAAACCTGCTCTCCCCATATCCACTTTGTGAAAACAAATGGCTTCCTGGAGTCTCTCCTGGCCAGCGGCTGCTTGTTTTCATTGGGGTTGACAGTCAGTGAGGGCAACACGGGAAAATATGGGGCAAAGCGTGTTTGAACAGCAGGGATCAGCATAAATGGCTGTGGCAGACGGGTGAGGATGAGACAGCCGTCTCCTCCGCAGTCTCTTCTTCCACATGTGTGTTTGTGTCTCTTGTGCTCTGTGGAGTTTAAAATGCAGGTTTTAAGACAATAACAGGATGCGTCCTTCCCACAAAATGTCACAAATCATCTGGTTATCACACATGGCGGCAGCAGAGATATGCTATTGTTCCTCTAGGCGAGGAAACTCCTCACCCAGCAAGCAACTGTCTCATCTGAATGCACTGGTTATATAACCCCCCGTTAGCAAACCCAGACATGGTTTCCTGACATTTACTGGAGGTAAAATGAGACCATAAATGCAAATGGTAACTTAAAGGTACATTGTCTTTATGATAAGAAAGAACTGCTTTAAATGCTGCATTCATCAGGCTGCGTTTAATCACATCCATCCATCAGGATGCATTTAGGGACACAGCCGTTGGGCTTTTTTTATTTTATTTTTTTTACCCAGCATGCAGTGTTTGGATGCGTGAAGGGAACATCCTTGCGGTGGTACACAAGAACACTGTCATCCGTCTCCCTGGGGTTTGCGCATGCATATTTAAAGATGACACAGGCTGAGACACGTGCCTGCCAACGCGCACTCAAGAGAACTGTGAAACTGAAAAGGAGCAACAGAGGAAAAGACAGAAGAGTGAACGCTGTTTTTATGCAGTTTTATTGTTAACATTAAAAAGAACTGCTGTAATTTACCCTCCTCCCACAGTGAACACGTCCTCCAGAAACCAAAAACCATACAGTAAACAGCAGCAGAACCCAGCCATGACGTCATTGTGTTCGTCAGAAAAGGCACAAATATTTTCAGAGACATGAAAATGTAATATTTACATGGAAAACAAAGTGAAATAAGCAAGTAAATCCACATAAAGTGTCATCATATGTCTGTATGGTGTATGAGGTTTCATCATCTCCCCCGGCCAGTCTCTGCACGTCACCTTTTCTTGCTGTATTCAGCCTTTCAGCTCTTTATTCTGCCTCCGTCACGATGCCCACATGTGTGACATGAAGCTTCATATCTTAGCCCATCTCCGCCTTCCTCTTTCTGCTGCATCAGCTTCTCCTTTCTTTTGCACCATCCCCTTAGGATGACCTTTGTTTTCCTGCACATCCTCCTCCTTAATGAGCTCATTAGCTGGTTAGTGGTTCCTGGAATCTCACATTCTTGTCTTTTTCGTGGACACAGATTCATTCCAGGACAGTATTTCTCACAGTTTCGCAGATTTTTAATGTTTATGTCTCAATTCAAGGTGTATGAGCTGCATGTGGTCTTGATCTCCTCCCCCACCTCCCACAGATCAATATTTGTCTCATTTGACATAGAGACCCGTGTGACTGTTGTTTCGAAGAGAGAAAGTACGTGGGAGGAAGTGAAAAACACAGATGAATCTGTGGTCGAGAAAGAAAAGAGTGAAAGTAAATGTCAGAACACATCCAGAAGTGAGCATTCAATCCTTCGCTCTGCATCTGCAGCAAATGTTTACATGAGTTTAGAAGCCAAAACAGCAAATAAGAACTTTTACGGGTGATGATCTGAAGTAGCTGGAGCCCAGCAGACCCGGGTGAGAGGTGCTGGGGTGAAGAACAGGAGGCAACCAGCTCAAAGATGATCAGAGGGAGACAAGACACAACCTAAAAAAATATGTATCATAATCTAAGAATGTATTGATTAAATTAGTGGATTCTGATGAAGTCACCCCACTGATTCCTGTAACCATTATTCAGGAAACCATAAACAGCAAGCTGCTCCTGTTTATATGGAAAAATATTGAGCCTTAACGTTGTTGTTTTTCAGACACGCTGAGAGTGCCATTGTTGTGTTGTTGTGAATTCCAGTAAGACCTTACACAGGACCGTAAAGCACTCCCAGACTTCCTCTCTGCCCACTGAAACACAGGCCTGATAAGGCTTCGGTGTTTCCCTCTCCACCCCGGCTACAGCAGACAGCCGTCCAACGCCCTGCAGACGCCGGCCTCCACATCGGCCCCGGGGCCGTCCAACGTGGGCCCGGCTGCACGTTGCTCCTCTGCGGCATGGCTCTGATTGCAGATGCAGATAAGGGAAGCCTTTATGGCACGGCTGAAGAAAAAGAAAGGCAAAAGAAAGATATGCTGCCCAGCTAGGTTGTTGTGAGTTTTTGTGACGTCTGGGTGCATATGCAACACAAGCATGTGGAATGTGTACACAGTCAGTAAATATACCTGTACTTTAACTACTGGGAAATGAGTCATTTCCTTAACCTCTTCAGTAAATCTATGGAGAAACATTTAACTACCAGTAATGCGGCTGACATTCTGATGAAAAGTGACATCATTATACAGTATAAATGTCGAGAGTTGGAACTTGTTTTCTTCCACTGAACCTCAAACCAAGCCATGAAATAAACCCTTTAAATAAATTATTTCATAGGAATTAATATAAAAAAATGTACCCATAACATAAAATATAATTGAAACTGAAATAAAATGATGGATCCACGTGATTGGAGCTGGTAAAAGTCTCATTGCCGATGCCATCTGAGCTGTGTCTTTATCAGCAACAGATTTATTTAAAGCAGATAGAGAATCCGAGTCGATCTGTAAACAATGTCTGTAGTTTACTCCAAGTCCACAGCAGGCCTACGTGCAGGTCAGAGTGGCACTGTGGATGCCATAGCTTGACTCCACTCTACCATGTCAGCCTCATTACAAACCTCTGATGGCTGGTTTTCTGTCTCTATGCCTCCCTCTCTCTCTTTCTCTCTCTCTCTCTCTCTCTCTCTCTCTCTCTCTCTCCTCAGTGTTCTAGAGGTCAAAAACATGAGAAAAGTAAGAGTTGAAGGAGTGCCTAATTTACATAGTGCTCTTTTGTGATAGCAGCAAACGTTTGGTGTCAGCTTGGGCAAATAGATCTTTATTGACTGCAGTCATGCTTTAAACAGTGGCCAGGGTTGACTGGTTCATGTGCAGACTATTTGCTGAAAACAAACAACTGTGCACACTTTGCAAGCACAGGAAAAAGTCACAGATCATAGATTGAACAGGGAATTTCCTCGTGAAGACTTTTTCTGTGGCTTACAGTAGTTTTTTTGGTTGACTGTTGGTACTGTGGTCACAACTGTGGTCACACCTCTTTCCTGTGCATGCTAATGTGCCTTTTGGTTTAATACATAATTAAATGCCTAAAAAATGGGCATGTTTGCTTGCAAGTGATGGCCAAATTTTGTAGACAAATAGTGACATCTGGTGGCAATAAAGTCAAATTACAACGTAATTAACTGGAGTTGCAGTAACCACATCTCAACGCTGGGTGTCGCTTTTACACCGCACACTGCGGTGACCGCACAGGCAGCAGAAGTCAACCAAAGAAATTCTCTACCTACAGCTGATTCGGTCGCCATCTTTGTCGCGAAGATAAACAACGCCAGTGAGACGCGTTGGCATTTAGGCTGCACTGCTTTCGTTTGAAGGAAAAAAGGCCACCTCGGCCCGGACTCTGATAGCTTTAATCGAGCGATGACAACCAGCTTGGTAGCCTGAGCCGCCGTGTCAGTCCGGTAAGAGAGCATCGCTTTCCGTCGAGTTTCTGTGTCGTCATCTGATAGTACCTCGCTTTTAAATGGACTATTTTGATGCCATGGCAACAGTGCGGCTGTCATTACCGCATTATGGACGATTTGGGGTTTTTAGCAGGCTAATGAGAGAAAGCACATGGAGAGCCGCTGCTTTGACCATGCAACAATAATGTAGATATCATGTACCGTCGGTACCGTGCTAACCAGGCCGTTCCGGGTGCATTCTCGCCCCGGTTTGGACCTCTGACAGCGGGTTCTGCTTTGCGTTAAGCTAATTGGACTGTTTTCCCAGAGATGGGGATCCAGGGTGCATGTCCTCGCCGTGAGAAAGCGGAGGTTTAGAGGGGCGTGGAGGGCAGCGGAAGGGCCTTGCTGCTCGACTGCCCCGGAGAGATGGACCAGGACTACGAGAGGCGCCTGCTGAGGCAGATCAACCACCAGAACCTCCCGGCAGAGACCCGCCTGGCAAAGGTCAGAAGGCTGGGTGAACCCTTTAAAGAGCAGATAAAATGTCTGCGCAGCATCAGTCACGAATTTATCAAATTTACTCAAGTATGTAACTTTAAACGAATAGAGTTTACTTTCTTAATGCTGTATTGGAGCCAAAATAGTGTTGTTGTTTTTTTCCCCGTTATTCTATATTTGATTGGCTATCAGATTAACATAAACAGCCTTTTTCTTGTTTTTTAAAATTATATTTAATATAAGGCCAGGATCACAAGAAATCCACCTACAGTAAACAGTGCACGTTTAAATGCACTTTTACTTTTGTAAATGTCATATTATAAGATAGCATTTTTATAAAGATAAGCGAGTTTGTGTTAATGTATTTTGTAAAACACTATGTAGAAACAACGTTTGTCCATCTTCTCTTGTTAACCCAGTGTGTCAGTGCTACCTGCAGTCCTGTCAGTGTTAAATGTGGGGACCGATTCATCCCCACTCGCGCGGGAAGCAATTGGAGCATCAACTTCCACTACGCCAACGTAAGCAGTTTGTCCTTTATTCTCCATCAGCAGTGATGTTTGCCACCGTCCCCCAAATACTGACTCTCTTGTCTTCCGCAGGAAAACTGTCGCTCTCTTAATCAGAGCCACAAAGCGAAGGATGCCAGTTCAGACTCTAGCAAAGGTCAGAAGTTTATGCAAGAAGTTATTTCCATTCTATTTTGTATATTGTTAAATATTGTTCTATACAATATCAGGAAATGCATTTTGTGTCCTCAAATGTTAAAATATTAAGATAAATGTCACAGAGTGAGCAAAGAAACCTGTAGATTTCTACTTTGAGGACTATTTTTGTGTGCAGCGCACTAGGCACAAGGGAGACACAAAGAGGTCAATATTCCAGTACCCGTCTGAGCCTCACCTGTTCGTCAAAGCTCTGCCTGTCGCTGCTTTCAGATGCTGTGGCGTACGCTGCCCTGCTGAGGAACGAGTTACTGGGGGCGGGAATTGAATCTGTCCCGGACCCTCACACTGATGAGCGGCGGCATGCGGTCCTCTCCCAGGACTCTCACAGCCTTTTTAGGGTATGAGTCAAAGAGCTAACAAAGCTCCCCAGATAATAACAGTTGATGAGGTGTCATCATAATTCTGCTTCCTCTGCAGTACACTGTCCACTCTAAGAGAGTGCCTTTCGATAGCGATAATGAAGTCTCACCCTACTCCCTTTCTCCTCTTAGTAACAAGAGGTAGGAGATGTTTCCACATGTTCTACACTCAAACGGCTCCTTCGCTAACTTGCTCTTTCTGTAGTCATAAGCTGCTGCGCTCGCCTCGGAAACCAGCCCGTAAGATCTCGAAGATCCCATTTAAAGTGCTGGACGCGCCGGAGCTGCAGGACGACTTCTACCTCAACCTGGTAGACTGGTCAGCAGGCAACCTGCTGAGTGTCGGCCTGGGGGCCTGCGTCTACCTGTGGAGTGCCTGCACCAGCCAGGTGATTTCAAAGACTTTTAGTTAGAGCGGCTGTGGATAGATGTGTCTAATTTGCTGAAGAAAAAATTCAAAACTTTGTCACAGGTGACGAGGTTGTGCGACCTGTCCGTGGATGGGGACTCTGTTACGTCAGTTTGTTGGAATGAGAGGGTGAGACTGCAGCTACAGCCCATTCAGGATAGCTGTGCTGTCATAAACAAACCCACACACTGTTTTAACTGCAGCTCTGGTTTAATTAGGGGGGTCTCGTTGCCGTTGGAACCCACAAGGGCTACGTACAGATCTGGGACGCTGCAGGAGGGAGGAAGCTGACCACTCTGGAGGGTCACTCAGCGCGTGTTGGTCAGTCACGTCTTCTGTAATTAACTATGAAATAAGTCGAGCTGATAATTTCAAGTGTAAATTCTGAGCAGCCAGTAATAATATTGAGTTCTGGAAGTGAAACGTGAGTCCTTGTGTCCAAGGTGCCCTGGCCTGGAATGGAGAGCAGCTGTCGTCAGGGAGTCGGGATCGAGTAATCCTGCAGAGGGACATCAGAACCCCCCCGAGCGCTGAGCGGAGGCTACAAGGTCACAGGCAAGAAGTGTGCGGTCTGAAGTGGTCACCTGACCACCAGCACCTGGCGTCTGGAGGCAACGATAACAAGGTGAGCGGCTTCGAATCTTTCCTCCTCGCTCTCAACCATGACTGCATGTTCAAGAGCCCTGATCCCTGTGCAGCTGCTGGTGTGGAACAGCTCCAGCCTCCTCCCAGTGCAGCAGTACAGCGACCACCTGGCGGCTGTGAAGGCGATCGCCTGGTCCCCGCACCAGCACGGGCTGCTGGCGTCAGGGGGTGGCACCGCCGACCGGTGCCTACGCTTCTGGAACACTCTGACGGGTCAGGCGCTGCAGAGCACAGACACGGGTTCTCAGGTCTGCAACCTGGCATGGTCCAAACACGCCAATGAACTGGTGAGGTGACGCAGAACCTCGCTATAGCAATATGATTTGTACTGAAAATGTCCTTTTTTTCTTCAAATAAAAGACACCTGGTCGATGACTGTAGTGCAGTTGCGGTTTAACATATTTTTTGTCCACAGGTGAGCACCCATGGCTACTCTCAGAACCAGATCCTGGTGTGGAAGTATCCATCGCTCACTCAGGTGGCCAAACTAACTGGACACTCCTACAGAGTTCTGTATCTGGTGAGACACCCTCGACCTGCACTCTTCTGCTACCATAGCTGTGGCATGAGGCATCCCAGTGTAGCACAGCACCCATTTAAACATGCTATTTTAATATTTGCTATAAATCAGCAGTGTGTCTGTTGTGCTCTTGCTGATATGGAGGTACCACACTCTTTCACTCTTTGTGCTCAGGCTGTTTCTCCAGACGGGGAGGCCATCGTTACAGGCGCCGGTGATGAGACGCTGCGTTTCTGGAACGTCTTCAGTAAGACACGCTGCACCAAGGTGGGGTAGATCTGTCAGTGTTTGGCATTCAAGCAAAGGCGGAAACACGGTTCAAATGTTACGACTCGTCCCGCTTGTCCGCAGGAGTCAAAGTCCGTGCTGAACCTCTTCACCAGGATACGATAGTGAGCAGGCAGGCTCAGGACTGGTTCTGGAGCCCGCTGGAAATGCACCAGCCGCCACTTTGACAGCTCTTTTACGAGGATTTCAACTGCCATCCTTCACTAAGATGTTACTGGTTAAAACATCGGGACAGTCTTTTTTTCGTCTGTTGTGGTCCAGATTGTTTTATTATGTATCAGCAGAAATATCCACGTGCGAAGGTTCTAAGCTACAGTACGTCACGCAATGACGTCACATTTTTAACACGTCCTCTTAGGAACTGAGAAAAGGCTGACTCGGATGGGGTGGGGGTTTCTATATTTTGATAATGAGTTTAAGAGTAACTTGCAACTGAACAGAAACAATAATAACGAGCACTTGCAAAAAAAACGAGAACTGAAAAAAAAACAGATTTTTATCGGTGTTTTTGTCAGACGAAGTGAAATGTTGTACGTTCACACTTGGAGCTGAAGAAAAGAGACTTTATTCCTTCCTGGTGTTCCACTTTGGAAGTTACAAAGGTCTTTTGTTAAATCATGTTGCACAGAGGACCCATTCCTCCAAATAAAGGCACACTTGATGTGTTGTTTTTGCTCCTCAGTGCAAATATATTCTGTAACCTGGAATGAAACTAAAAAGGTCTAATATCCAGACCCCTGCAGGCCCTGGCAGAGCAAAGAGAACTCTTTCACAATCTCCTTCATGCGCCGTTTGTTGGTTTGCTCCCTGAAACAAACAAACAAAAAGATAAACTGTTATATGAATAGATTAGAATCATTCTCCCCTTTCTCAAAGTGGACTTAATCAGAGATGTGAGCTTGTGTTTTCAGTTCTGTTCTGGTTTTTTGTCACCTGAGAAGCTGCTGGCTGAACGTGTGTTTCTGCTCCGCGGAGACCTGAGCAGAGGGAAATCCTGGAGTCTGCAGCGTCTCTCTCAGCCACTGGGATAACAGAGCCGGGCAGTGCCTGTTCAGACCCAGCAGGACCTCAGAGAAATGCTCCGTCAGGCTGCGGGGAGCGCCGCCTCCGACCGCCTGACCCAGCAGGTGAAAGAGAGGGACAAGTGTGACATCACCTTCTATGTGTGTCGTGATTGGCCGACGTCAGAATCACCTGCAGGACGGTCTCTGTCAGCAGCTTTCCATCAGCCTGCAACACCTCAGCGAGCAGAGGTACGTCCTTCCACCGAGGTAACAGCTCCGTCTGCAGACAGAAATATTTTTAACATATGGAATGATGATTGGAACAACGATCAGCTGCTTGTATTTCAACTCACAAAGAAAAAACTGGCAGCTTTTACTGCTGGTGTCTCTGGAAACTTCAGAGAAATAATACCTGGAAGAAAGACAGTAGAACGTATTTTTATTTATTTTTTTAAAACAAACTCTTCATTCTAACAAGGTACCTTAAATGTTACCAAGACATTTTTTTTTCCACAAACAGGCAAGTTTATGGCTCCGTAAAACTCACCAGAGTGAAACAAGGCTTTAACATCGATGCGGTCGGGCTCGTACAAACTGGGTTTCTTTTTAAGAATCTACAGGAGGAGAGAAGAAATGAGCCAGACTTTGTGTGATGCAGAGACGTGCACATCACTGGAAGAATCCAACCCACCTGAGCATGAAAGTGCATAAAAGACTCTGCAATGTCAGGGTGATCCCGAGGTCCTGCCAGATAAGCAAAAGATCAGACAAAGCCACCGACCTCCAGGTGAGATTCTGTTCACGGTCATCACCTTGCTGAAATATAGCGAGCGTGGCGGCCGTCAGCGCCTCAGTCAGACTCTGGACGTTTGAAATGTGTTGCTCCTCTCCAGCGAATATCTGAATTATCTAATCAAAATATAGAAAACTAGGTCTCAGAGACTTTCAGGCCCTCGCCCGTGGGGGGCGGAGGGGGGGGGGGGGATGTCTACCTGCCGTGCCAGGTCAAGAGCTGAAGCCTGTGGAAAGGCGCTGTAGATCTGACCGAGCATGCCGCTCAGCTGAGCCACCATGGGCCCAAAGTCGTGCAGGAGGGTTCGGACAGACTTATCGAACACTGTGCACACTGCCTGGTGGGGAGAGAGGGAGAGAGGGGAGGGCAGGGGAGGGCAGGGGAGGGCAGGGGAGGGGAGCCAGCTGGTAAATGAATCATCCAAAGCAGAAACATCTCAACACACCACCCTCCCGCTGTACCTCGACCACCTCCGAGTCATCCAGCCACCTGCTGAGGAGTCTCTGGATCAAAGGGAACACTTGCTGCAGCACAACAACCACCTGAAAAAAGATTATTCACACGGATATTACACACATCCTCCACCGAAGAGGCCAGCTAGAACCACTGGGGCGACACCTACTGGATTCTGTGTGCTCTCGGAGGAGGGGACTGTCTGGCTGGACGCTCCCTCAAAGCTGTCCGCTTGTCTGTTGACGTCCAGAGTGGTGAAGAGGCTGGACAGCATCCCCAGGATGTGGATGATGGACTGTTTATTAGTGGGATTAGGCTGTCAGAGACACGGTGAGAGGGAGGAGCAGTTCATTTCAGAATCCAGCCTTAAGAAGCAACATGTACTGCAGAGTCAAACTATGCTGTTTGGATTTAAACTGCATTTATCACCTCAACATTTTTCTGAGGTTTGCTCATGTTTGTCTCGGATTACCTCCTCTGTGGCCAGAGTGTCCAGCTGCTGGATGTGAGGAGATAAAAGAGAGTGAAGTCTGACCAGAACCTCGTCTTCTGGCAGGGCGGAGAGGAGGAAGCCAAGAGCCTGCATCAACCACATGCACTGGCTGCTCTGCACACACACACAGAAACCGCACACATCATACATGACAGTTGGTGCATTAGTGCACACAAACATCTCATCATCTTATTTGCTGTCTGCTCACCTTATGGATCTCTTTCACCAGCGCGTCCTGCAGAGGGTGGTGATGGTGAATTAATCCTGGTTGTCATGTTGATGGTTAAATAGATCCAGTAAACCTGACCTGCGACACACTGAGGATGTCGTGAGCGTAGGAGCTGAGATCGTATTTGCATTCCCTGCAGATCCTCTTCAGTGTCGACACGCTAGACACAGACAGCTCTGTCTTCATCAGGCCCTCGAGCACCATGGGTAAGATACCAGCCAGCATGACAGGGTGGTCGGCCAGCCACTCGGCCAGAGACCCTGAGAGAATGGTGGCGAGTTAGAACCCAAAGGAAGGTAAGTTCTCAGAGATTTGCTAATAGTTGTGGAGGTCAGGTACCAATGGTGTACATGACAGTGTCGGCCAGCATGATGTTGCTGATGTTGATTCTGGGGATCAGACCAATAAGACCGGGAATAACATCCGAATAGTTCACATCTATGGTCTCAGCTATGGACTGAAAGCCAAATAAGAGCACTTCTGTGTCCTAGGACAAGGTGAACAACATGGTGAGATGTTAGGCGAAGCCATCTGAGACTGCATCCTAGAGTGTGATTAAAACTCCACGAGTCCAGTTTTATTTGTCAGTTAATTCTATACATTTTCATGTATTTCACAAGGGTCATTCAACAGCCATTACCTGCCACACTGCTGACAGTTGGGGGTCCATTAGCTGCCTTCCCAGTCTGTCATACAGGTTACTGAGCAGCTCTGCACCCAGCATTTCATACACATACATTAAAGTGTCAGAAATGTCCACTCTGAAATACAAAACACACGGAAACATCATCCCAGATCGTCACAAAACCCCTGATGTTTCACTTAGATTCATCAACTGAAGTTCTTCTTTCTGTGGTTCTGTCCTCGCCTGTATATTCTGAACTGCTCCTTGTCATCAGAAGACCACGAGGAGTAATCCTCCTGAGGAGGGTAGTGAGATTTATACAAAAGCACATCCACCAGCTGGAAGTAAACTGGCCGGTAGACCTGCAGGTACGCTGCCTGCTTCTCCTCCTCAAATGACAGGATGTCATCCTGAACATTCAAAAACCAATGAGACAGCAAGTTTGGTCAATGAAACCAACCAAAATCTAAGGTATTCATCTCAAACATCATCCTGACCTGCAGGCTGTACCAGAAGGTGAGGGTCAGGGAGCTGGTGGTCTCGTTGACTGGGTAGTATCCGGGGACAGCTGTGCAGAACAGAATCATGTTGACCAAAGCCAGAAACTCTTGCCAGTGCTCCACCTGTTCCAAGAGAACCCTTAAACAAGCACAATCAAAGTTCATTGATGCTGCGTACGGGAACAGCGTTGTTTGTGTGTGTGTGTGTGTGTGTGTGTGCGTGTGTGTGTGCGCACCTGGAGTGTGTTTCCCCCATGGCAACAGCGATACGACAGATCCCATGAGAGGTTTCCACGTTGCTCTCCTGCACTGCTTTCTTCAGCTGATCGTGGAGCCCCAGCACCAGAGGTACCAAGTTCACCAGAGCATCAGTATATCTGCATACGAATGTTCTTATTCTCACGCAGGTGAACCAAGACTGAATCAACTCGGAATTCTCTGTTTGTCCTCACCTCTGGCAGTCAGGCTGTGAGATGGCAGTAACTATTGTCTCCACGGCAGTGTCGAACAGCTCTGGGTTTGACAGAGCGCTGAAACAGTCCTGGACCAGCTCGTGACTCTCCCCTAATGGCACATCCATGCCCACCCAGCTGGACAGGCAGCGAAGCACCTTCTCCTTCACCTGATTGGAGGAGTCCTGGCTTTGGAGGAGCTGACGCAGCATGGAACACACCACACCCCACTCCCCAGCCAGAGCCTCCCTTAGCTGGCTGCGACGCGGCTGAGCCAACCGGCTGCTTTGGAACTCCTCTGGAAGAACAGTGAGGAGCTCCAACAGAGCAAGGCAGTGCAACTGGGGGTCCTGAGCGGTCCCTGGACCACCTTCACAATCAGGCTCTTGAGGTTGGAAGGCCCTTACCATATCTGCCACGGGCTGGGACCAGACCTGTGGGATTAGGTTAAGAGCAATAGCAGCCAAGGCTATGCACAGTCTGGTCAGCACCATTTTGGGACCCGAGGAGAAGCGAAGGATGTGGGAGAGCAGCTGCATCCTCAGGCTCTCATGCTGGTCTGCAGGAAGGCTGCTCCAGTGACGTGAGATGTTGATGTGGAGGGTAGTGGCCCCGAAAAACTGCACTTCAGGGAGCTGCAAAGACATGTCAAAGTGACAAAAATCTGCATTTTTATTTAAAGATAACAACTCCGTGATATAATAATGTAGTTTTTAACAGGATAACTGTTAGTGATGCTTCCGGCACAGATGAGGGATGAAACAGAGTCAGTGGTACCAGCTACATGGTGGCTGTAGTGAGGAGGCACCACAAACTGACAAAGGGTCCTTTTCAGCATGTCCCTGTGCACAAGCCAACCCAGCAACAACAGACCTTGTCAGGGCCAAGCAGCGCCCAGCAGAACTGCCATGCCTGTGCAGATGCCTGCGCCTGGTTCAGCCACTTCTGGGCCATGGTCTTATGATCCATGTCTGGGTCAAAGTACAGCTGGTAGAGAGCCTGACAGAAGAAAGAGGATCCAAAGAGTTTATGTGAGTGTTGCTGTGTGCAAAAGTAATAAAATATGACAATCAACATGCCTCTGCACCCCCCCACAACTGAGAATGTAAACAGACATGATAACGAATTCACCAAATGCAACTGGTTTTAAAATGAGCAAGTCTAAGAGGGATTTATGATCACTGGTGGCACAAAACCAGATATTTGAATAATGTAAAGACATGTGTTTCCATAGTACCTAATCCAGACCACATGGTGTTAGTTATTATTAGGACAGCACATGCTTATAGTTGGTGTTGCGTTACAGCAGGTCTGCTTCCATCACTTGCGCCCTCACGTTTTGGACAAGCTGCTTTGTTTTACTGTGATGTTAACATGAAGAACTTTCTAAACTTCTCTCATGAATATTCATGTTTTAACAGACATTTCAAGATGTCCACCTCCAGTATATAATAGTAACAATAACTCACCGACTCCAGATTCTCCACCGTGAATTCCAACTCCACCGGGCTGTCTCCCGGATTGGTTGGAGGGTCCATCTGCCTAAATTCGTGATTTGTAGGTATCCGTCAAAATGAATCAAAGCCGAAACCGCACGGGGGAGCAGCAAAGACTGTCCTCTAAAGTGTGTGAAAGCACGCAGACAGAGGACGTGGTGGGTCCTTCAGCTGTCCATGCAGTACACATGTGGGCAGTGCCCTCAGGCGTGACGACACGCTGACCTCTACAGGGGGCTGAAAACTTATTGTCCCTTATCGACACCGACGCATCCCACAGCCCTTTAACACTGCCGCGAAACTGGATGTTAAGGGTGTAACGTGTTGCCAACAGTCAGGTTAGGCGCTCCACAAACGGCACTCCTGACGCACACAACTGCGCGTCTGACGCACCGAATTCTGATTGGTGCATCACGGCAACAGCCGCTGCCAGCTCGTGCGTTTTCTGGGGAATGGACGCGGAAACTAGAGACTCGGCCTGGCCAAAACACGCACGGTGAATCACGAAGAGCGAGCGGTGAATCAGGACTTCTGCTGTTAGGACGAACCGAAAGATGGTCTCCCGTGCGCGCCCCCACGCAGCCCCACCCCTGCTCCTGTTCTGCCCCACTCCCTCCGGATATTTTTAGCGCTGATGATGTGCCCTGTCAGCTCACGTAACGGAAACAGCATCAGAGGCGCAGAGCAGATCCGCCGTAGGGATCCGTTTGATGCGTTTTGGTCATTTTGCAGCCAACGGTGAGATGATATTGGAAATTCGCCTGCTGGTTGGCTTGCTTGCGGTTCTCTCCGGCTCGTCGCAAACAAGAGGTAAGGTGTGATGATCTGCCTTCTGGAGCCATCGCCATATCCCCAAAACAAAGAAAGCTTTTTGGGTGCATCTGATCTTTGTTGAATAAGTTCATTTGCTAACTTAACGATCAACGTGTGCGACGATTATTTTAGATTTCTTTTGAAGCATCTGTTTTGCTGTTGATTTACACTTATTTTTTTTTTATTGATCATTTGTTTCAGGAAAATCGATGAACACTCAGAGCTGATGTCACTCCACAAATACATTTTTTATAATAATGCATTACATTTCTGTAAAATTAAAGATTACAGATTCAGGATACAGAGATCTGATAATGTTATTAAAACAAACAAACAAACAAAACACTGCGCAAACATTTAAATTTCTCATTGTCTTGGTTATAGTTGATCATCTGGATTTATTTTGATACTTAACACTTTGCGGTTAATGTGGGTTTGATTTTTCCACAGGTCAGACCAGTCCTCCATCTCCCACTCTCACCCTGCCCGCCCTGCAGAGCCACGCTGGAGGATCAGCAGCTCCTCGCTCTAATGGTTCCTGGCCTGAGGTCTCAGAGATGCATAACCCTGCAGCCAGGAATGAAACCTCAGCTGGAGCCGCCTCTGAATCCGAGACAAATGCTGCTTACAGCCTAACCACAACCTCTGCAGCCGGTACACCTCCACCCACAGATGCACCAAACATCATCAGCTCTCTATCAGGCACCCCGACGTCTCCAGGTACCCAAACATACCCGCACATGCGGTTAATAAAGCAAAACATACTTGGAATTTCTCTTACTTAACTTCTTAAAATAGATTTCTGACATCACCTAAAGCTGTTTGCAAACACATCATCATCGCAGCAGTGTTTTCCCGTGACCCTCCACATGACTGTGCTCAGAATAAACGTCGTACGCGCGGATAATATATTAGTTCACCTTCCACTGACGTCATGTCGCCTCTTTCAGCGGCTCATTTTTCACCTGCTGTCATGGCAAAAGCTGCTTTCATTCATTAATTCATTAATCAGAGCAGCACATTTCCAAATGATTTAAAACATTCATTTATAGCTATTGACACGAGCTATTTAAAATTCACATTAATTGTATTTACCGATTATAATTGTGTTCAAATGAAGAGTGTCATTATCAGGATTTGACGTGCAAAAAAAAGCACGCTCCCTGGGCTCCTCCCCCATTGCATGGACCAATGGGCATCAAGCTAAAGGACACGTGGAGAACGTTGGAGCGTTTTAATTGGTTCAGATTACTGACATACACATGGGCCAAAGACAACCAGTTTCAACCAGAATGCACTGTTATGGCTTTAAATGACTTGCTGCCATGTGTAGCCTGTTGTCGATAAAACAAACAAACAAACACACAAACAAACAAACAAAACAAAAAAAAAAAAAGAAAAAAATCGGAACGCCCAGGACGGGCCTTGCGTAAAACCGAAAAAAGTCAGAACATACGACGGTATAACTATACAAACGTGTTAGTCTGGGTTTGGAGGTGTATTAGGGGCGTCTGGCCCATCGTAGGCGACAGTGCATTGCCCTCCTATAGCCAAATGGAAATAAAGAGAGGGGAAAAAAAGAGTTTATTTTGCCAGTGTAAGGTAAATCGATGGCAGGCATGACAAGTCAAGCGCCGATCGCTACAGTCTCATCCTCACTTTTGACACGCAGTTTTTCCGGTTTTTGAGGTGAATGAAAGTTTTCCCTTAATTTCCGGGCCTCGGTGATTGACAGGTATTATGCCCCGCCCTCGCAATTTGCTGAAGCTTTAATTTTTTCCTGTTTTGTTGTAGAATTGTTAAACAATGACAAATGATCAAAAACCTTGTTAATGAATGAATGAATGCTTTTATTTGTTTTTTAAAAAGTAAAATCATGCTTTTACAGAAGGATATCAAACAACAACCAAAATTTTAGCCTGTCGTATACCATAATAGTATTCACAATAAATCAATAAATCATCAGTACTAGTACATTGTTGCAAAAACTCATAGTTTAAACCAGAAAAAAAATGAATTTAATCAAATTTCATGGTAACCTCCGATAATATTACATTTTAAAGTCTTCTTGAAAACTAACATAGACTTAAACATCTTTAATAGTGCTGAAAGCAGCCGTCTGTGTTTAAACCAACATATTTTCTGACATCAGTCGATTTGATCCCTCACTTCTCCAATTTTCAGCTCCTGCAGTCACCCTTTTATCCACGCTGACATTAGAGCCATCCACTCCTCCACAGCTGACCCCTGATCCCCTCGCCACCTTTTCATCTCCGCCTGTGCACGTGGAGCAGGATGCTCACGTCACAACCTCTACCTTCCTGTCACAGCATGGATTGCCAACCGCAGTCTCATCACAGCTGACGACCACAGAACGCCCCCTGACCTCGGCAGCAGGCCAAGGCCCCACAGGTCCGACACACCCGGAGGTCCCGGCTCAGCTCAATGTTGGAGATGAAGGTGAGAGAAGCAGGTGAGATTACACCTCCTGCTAGCTGGGATTCACTGTAATTACCTTTTTCTTATTCGTAGACATTAAATCACACCACCGCTTGACTTCTCCTCTGGACCCCCTGCTGGCTGGTCTGCTGTCAGTGTTCATTGTCACCACGGCTATCGTCTTCATCACCCTCTTCTTCAGATTCCGCCAGCGCATTAACCATCCAGAGTTCCACCGGCTGCAGGACTTACCCATGGTAAGATGATAATAATGAGGCTATTCGGATCAGATGTGAACCAGAGTTTCAAGCATTCATAGTTAACATCATTCATATTATATTTTCCCATCTTTCCAGGATGATCTGATGGAGGACACGCCGCTCTCCAGATACACCTACTGAGAGAAATATCCTGTCAGGCCAAGCAAAAGAAGACCATTGTGGAATCAGAGAAGGCTCCCAATAAAACCACCTCCTGTGGATTTCAGGTGTTAAATAGCTCCATTAGGAAATGAAACATTCTTTCACTTTTGACCGTTACCAGTTTCAGGAGATTAGTAGTGTGGTAACATCGGTGGCTATCTCCTGAGGCGAGCTGATATTACCTTTGCACCTTTGATTCATCCTTCTGGATACGCCGCACTTTAGAAATCTGAGGTCACAGTGCCCCCTAGGGGGCACAGGTCGTCATGTGGATCAAGGTCATGTGAAGTCCTGTAGTGTGTTTTCTAACCTCAGGTTAACCAGAGAAAAACACTCAAGTTAAAAAAAAAATAAAAAAAAAATGTTAACACGCCTAAAATATTCAGATATATTTTACTCCGTAAGATGACCAAATACTGAAGTGCACTTTCACACTGAATCGCCAGTTTGTCTTAAACTGAGAGGTCGTACACACATACACGGTATTAACGAGTGATTTTTCAGTTCAGTAGCTTATGCAGACAGAAGCCATTATCAAGTTGTTCAAATTTAAAAATGAAATTATTTGAGATGCGGGGTTGCATTTTCACGGCACGAAGCATCTGAATTTTGCCGTTTTATATTCACTCTACCAGTGCACAGCAGGAGCTTTTTACACCTAATACACACTCAAAGATTAAATGCTGTAAAATTGCTTCTGTACATTGTGATAGTTTTAACACTTCCAGTAGAAAAGGACTTTGATTTTAAATGATAGTTTTATTAGTGGTATTGGCACAAGCTGGAGTATCATTAATTGTGCTGGAACTACTCTTGTTAAGTATTCTAATAATATGCTGTCAAACTGGAGGGTTTCCTGTTTTCTAATAAAATGTTCTCCTTAATCAGTGTGATTAAGCATTTTGCCGAGTCATTACTGAGTGTTTTCTTGTGCATTTCCTTGCTTGTTCTGCAAAGCACCTGTCTAGACAGGTGATGTGGACTTTGCACAATTACCTTCTTGAAAAGAGACACTCCCTTAAGTACACAGACAAACGTTCAAAAAAAAAAAGCATAGGGGTGTTGACGCAAACTGGTATGAGGAGCAAAGGTCTGCAAATAAAGGACAAAGAGGATTGTTTGATTACCTCATTTATATAAAATCTGACTTCTCAGAAAAACAAATAACGCATGAAGCGAAAGTGTGTCCAGCAATGCGAACAAGGTAGTATCCTCTTTTGTTACAGGGAACATTAAAGGCTCATGTGACATACATTTGCTTATTTCTGGAATAATACACATAATATGGTCTGGTGCTCGAGCGCACAGGTGAAAATGCTAGAAATAATCTGATATGACTTTTATATAGTGGGAGTGCCAGTGAACAAACCAGTCAATAGTGAGGCCTATTCATTCTTGACTAACCAGTCAGGTCACTTGATAACCTGAGTTTTTACTGACCTCACCTGGAAAATTGGTCAGAGGTTACCGTTGGCAATGTAAAAAATATTCTGAAGAGGGACTTTAAGTCAAATGTTTGACAAGTTTGTCTTCAGATTTAATTTGCTTTAATTGAACGGAAACAATTCATCCGTGGCCCAGTGAAGCCGAGCAGTTGGCAACCAAAGTTTGCTGTTGTCAGCATCAAACCAATCAAGGCCAGGTTCCCGAATCTTCCCCGTTTTCTTTTTTCTGGATCTGAAAGGAGACGTATGGATCATCTTCTCACCTGGCCTGACAGTAAAAATGTGAACATATATAAGGAGCCCTGAGCATCATCTCACCTCCTGTGGAGTAGCCATGGGCGTACACCTCTCTGCCGATGATCCACACCAGGCCAAGTCCGCTGGCAGCACGCTTGGGTTTGCCAAACAGGAACACAGAAGTTAAGAATGAATTCCTCAGAGTACACTGGTGTTATTGTAAAATAACTACTTACAGGACAATTCAGACCACCAATAGCAAGGCAGAAGAGATAGATGGGGTAGACCTCCAGGCTGGAGAGAGGTGACAAATTAAATTTCAACTTCCGTACTTCTGCAAATATGAGGCATTACTGTTTTTGCTGAAACATACGTCTGTTGGTGGGCACGCTGGATGCAGTTGAAAATATGTCCAGTCTCAGGGTCATCGCTGTACATCTGAGGGTACTGTAAATCATCCAAAGAGGCAGAAAACAGCGTGATGGTGGCAGTTCAGCATGTGGATATGGAAGCTACTACTGTCAGCCCAGGAAAAACGAAGAAAAATGTGTCACATCACTTTTAATCTTAAACTAACACGGTATGACAGTATCTTTTCACGCTATAACATGCATCAGCTCTACTTAGCGACTTGATCCCCTTTCCGTAAAAGTAAATTGTTGTTTTTTCCGCTTTTCATAGCTCTCTACTTCAGCTCTTCACTGCAGAAAGCAGTTACATACAACAGAAGAAGAATGAACGCGTTCTTCTTCTACTACATCAGTGGACACTCGATCGTGCGCCACTAGTGGTGCAGATGTAGAATTGCATCTTAATTCCATAATAAAGAAGTAGAGGAAAGAAGTTTTTCCTAGACTTGTGATTTAGCTTCCTGCATATTTACCTAACACCAATCTCATATTTACCTAACATCAATCTCAGAATAAGCTGACGTTTCGCATTTTAATGAATACATTCAGAGCGTCTACTATCTGGTTCCAGGCGTGACGAAGAACCTGAGAGTCGTTTATGAGCCATGCCCATCCTCCTTTCTCCGTAGATTTCTCACAGTTTCAGTTTTACACATAACACGTAAAACCTTGAAATGTCCCATTGCAATCTGAAAGTGTATATTTTCTAAACGTGAGAAAATACATAGGTGATCTTTTGTCCTATGACGGGAGGTGTTTTCCTGGGCTGGCAGACATACGCTGCGGGACAGGGACAAGGACAAGGAATGGAAATACGGTGAAAATGAACATTTATTATTTTTTGCTCACCGACACTTTAAACTTCTTGCGGGCTTTGGCAACTTTAACAGCCAGATGTCCGATCATCATCATACTGGCAACGCCAGTCAGGACCACGTACCCATACTCTTTGGACAGCACAACCATCGTGACACTAGAAAGAAGTAAAATAGAACAAATAGATGGTGTGTTTGGATACCGCCATGCACATGTTGTATTTTTTTCAAATTAATATCTAAACCTCCTTGTTTCGCTGTTCATGGTGACCATAATTCAACGCCTATTTTTCCAAATGACGTTAACGTAAAATGAGCATTCCTCTGATGCACGGCGTTCTGAATCTGCATGCACACATTCATTCTATTGATTATTTCATAAAAACACCTACCAACCAAGAAAAACTAAACTAGACTAGAATGGCCGCCATTGAAAACGAATTAAAGGTCACATAAAGGTCCAGCATCGTGGTTTGAGTGAAACCAACGTGTCGAGCACGTCAGAGTCACACATTTAAAAATCCAGAAGGTCATACTGTACCTGGAGCTGCAGAGAAACGCTGGCACTTAAAAGTTGGACAAGGTGACAAAGACGCCGGGCCGGTTTCCTGTTAATGTATCTGCGCGCTTACGTAAGTCACGCAGCGTGGGCGTGAACGGAGGACGCACACGCACACGACTGGAGACGATCGGTCAGCAAATGATTTGCATTTGTAACATGTTTAATGTTTAACCTTATCGGTCCGTTTACTTTCTTAATAAATTGAAGCTACTATTTTTTTGTTTTAAACGACAATTTCTCGAAAAAATAAACCCTCAAAGCATTTAAGCGTGAAAATACATTTTTATTAAACTGACATTACAGAAAAACTGTGCTGCTCAGAATAAGAGCCACCGCAGTTTCTGTGCCGTAGTGCCATATTTATGACATACATTAGGGAGTTGTCACCACACCTTGTTTAATAAGTCACTGTAAAGTTGACTTTTGACCTCTGAGCACCAAATTTGAACAGGTCACCAATGGGTCAAGCTGATCTTGGTTTAAATGTAATGAAAAAAGAAAAACAAACACTCCTTAAAGATGCTGTTTGTACATTTCTATATTTAGTTTTATTTGAGGCTTGGTTGAACATTTTTGTGGTCACAGTGAGACAGCGGTTATGGGTCGAACCCCCAGCAAACGTGGAGAAACCTGTAGCCTTCTGAGCCGATCGACACATTCTCAAAGGTTCTTGAACGTTCACAGAGAACGAGCTAATCCTTCAGATCCTGGTCCTGGAAAACCTCACTGCAAAACAGATGCATTCATGAGAGGTCTGCTCACAGACGGGCCTGGAAATCACAGACCAGGAGCCCAGTGTCGAATGTCTGGTCATGGGGAGGTCAACAGACGCATGTCTGCCACATGAGCTGCTGACAGGGGCTGAAAACTCAATCATCTCACATGCTAAAACCTTTTAAATTATGTGTATTCTATATTAGATTAACCACAGCAAGAAGACCCGACGCACCCAGACTGAAGTGTTTTTAAGCTTGTAAGTCACAAAGACAAATAAACACTTTTAAGCTTTTTTCTTTTAAATTTCCCTTTCATTTCAGAAAACAAACATTGCAAAGTAGAATGACGCTGCAAAAAAAAAAAAGAAAAAAAAAGGAGTGCCAGCAGTGTAGGTTGAGGTAAAAATGTAAACCTTTGAGTACTAACTCACCCGATTTTGCTTCTATAACTGCCAGGTTACATAAAGTTTTAGATTTTGAGATAATTTTTGTCTTTGACACTCACAAAAATGCTTTTCATTTTCATATTCAAACTATTTTAAAATAAATTCACTTGGTTTTTGACATCCATTGCACATAAAGTCAGCATCACATCCTTATTGCAATATCTGAGAATTCAAATAAATTTTATTTGGATCTGCAGTGAGTCAATTAAAAATAGACAAACCATAGCACACATTCACCGCTAGGTGTCCTCCTAAAGTCGCTGAATGTCTGACATTAAACAGCTGTGTGGATGGGTTCGGTCCACCGGGTGGCAAGTGTGAAGAGCACTTGGATGCGCACGATTACAGGCCTCTTGGTCTATTTTAACACCCTGGAGTAGAAACGGGGGAGAAAAATACGACAGGGCAAAGTTTTCTAGGACGTGCGTGAGCAGCAGAACGGGAGTCCAGAGTTGCGCGGCAGGTTGTTGACTGATGTCGACCCAGGGTGTTTTTCCTCCCTGGTCTGTCAGCAGCAGATCTGTTCTCCTCCTCCATCATGTCGAGTCTGATTCAGCATTTCAACACCTACACACAGAACCAGGAATAGACTCGGGGCTCATGCTGACACTGGAGAGGAGAGAGAAACAACTGCTGCCTGGGCAAGATCACCTTGTCCCATCACATCTCGTCCCACCCATGAGGTGTGGGGGGTCGGGGGACTGGGAGTGACGTGACGGTGCGGTGTGACACCTTGTTTTTCCAAACCCGTGTGTGATCCGATGTCATATGGCACGATGCGCCTCTCTGGTGTCAGGTGCCTGCCTTTTGTTCTGCACACACACACACACACACACACACACACACACACACACACACACACACACACACACACACACACACACACACACACCATTAACCTCAGGGACGCATGTGCTGCAAGTGGTCGGATTTCATGTCAACAAAACATTGTTTAGGTTTTCCTCTTCCTCCTCAGCCTAGTGAGCCTCCGCTCGTTCTTGTTGGCTCCAGAGCCCGAGATCAGCCCTCAACACCCCCACCCTCCTCCGCGCAGCTCAGCGCGCCCTTCACTCATTTGCATCTAGTTTCTGAAGCCAGGCGGTGAGAAAGGCGCTTCTGCCCTGACTGTGACCAGCGCACAGGAGGACAACCCCCACGTGTCTGCTGTAGAATCCTTCCGTCTTCAACAGAGACCCGACGAGTGTAATTTGATCCAGCCTGGATGCGTGGTTGCCAAGTGTTCGCGGTGGATACGCGCTCAGTCCACAGCCAACGACAGGATGAACTGAGACATTGCGCTCCAGAGGTTGCCTGAGGCAGCCACAGGACTGACCTTTGTGGAAATCGTTTCTGAGAAAAGGAACCGATCAATGAAGGATGTGAGCGCGCCGGACTGTCTCCGAACAGGGTGGATGAAGCCCTCGGTGGTGTCATGCGTCTTGCCCCGCAGCCAAGCGCGCAACCCTTGCAACTCCTAGTTGCGCTCCTCCTCACCGCGGGGGCGAACGCTTCCCCGGTTCTGTCGTCGGGGTGCCCGGACAGGTGCGTGTGCGACGATCAGCTTGTCGTTCAATGCGCCGGGCAGCATCTGACCACCTTTCCGGTCAACTTGCCGCTGGCCACGCGGCAGCTGATCATCTCCAACAACCGCATCGTGGAGCTGCCGCCGCTGGCGCTCAACTACCTCTCTGATCTGGTGTACCTGGACTGCAGCAACAATTCCCTGACGGAGATCTCCGAGTCCACCTTTGGGAACCTGCGGAAGCTGGCCTACCTGGACCTCTCCTTCAACACCCTGAGCCGCATCGAGGACAGGACCTTTGGCCCGCTGGCCAGTCTGGTCATGCTCAGGATGACCGACAACCCGGGGCTCTCGGAAATTCACCAGGACGCCTTTGCGGAAAACTCGGCCCTCCAGGTGTTGGATGTGAGTCGGAACAATCTGACGGTCCTGAACATCACCTCTCTGATGGGGCTGCCAGCTCTGCGCTCACTGGGGCTCAGTGGGAACCCGTGGAGCTGCGAGTGCGATAACGAAGACCTGTGTCTGTGGGTCCACCTGGAGGGCTTCAAGTTCCAAGGTTTCTATCAATCATCAGATCATAACTTCATATGATAATGAGCTGACCATGAATGACTTTAGATGTTAACGGGTCTCATAGGACCTAGAGGACACAGCTCAGTACTACTAAATTATCACTTTCCACCTTTTGCTGGTCATTGCCTTAAATTAACTGCCTGCATATCATCAAAGATTAACATTTTCACCTTCCAAGCATTATTTTCTGAATCTGAAAGCAGGCTCTTATTGGATAAATGGATGTTAAAGACGTGTCATCTTTTTGGTTTATATATGTAATAGTCTTGTAGTTTTAATGGTTGATTAAATTAGCATGGTTGAAGATATATTCTACATTCTAATCCAAAGGCAGTAAAGGTCTGTCCCTTCATGCACAGCATGACTCCACGATGAGCTCCTGCTGGATTTCCCTCCACCGCCTGTTACCTCTGCACATCTGCACATGCACCATGCAGCATGCAGAGTTCACCTTTTTTCTCAGCCTTCGCTGGGAGGGGGAGGAGGCGCAGGTGACAGCAGCCGAGTGTGACAGCATTAAACTATCAAATAACAGCGAGGCAGAAGGGGGACCAGCGGGAGGCAGCCTTTTGATTTCTCCCCTCACCACCGGGGTCTTCATTAATTCTGCCTCGGCTGTTCGGCGGCAATAACAACTGAGTCATTTATGGCTACTTTGCTGCAGATATGATGGGCTGATGGCAGCTGGAGAATCAGATAATGAGTTGATAGATGCTGCTGACATTTGGCAAACTTTATCACCAGCTTGTGTCACTATAGTCAGAAGGGCAGCTGCTATTTATATTGTGAAAATCCGTTCTTAATTCCACCACTGTGGTGATACCCAGGCACTCCGTGTTTCTTCACGCACTCATGCGCACACGTATGACACAATACAGTTCACTGTGGTCCCTGCGCAGCTTAGGATGCCTCCAAATGAGTCCTACAAGAGCTGTCCCATTTTGTAGCTGCCCATTGCCTTTAGTCAGGCTTAATCTGGACCGAAGCCCTTTCTAGGGACAGCTGCTGGCAAAGGAGAAGGTGAGCATGTAGACCCCCGTACCAGTTTGATTGTATGTACCTGCACTCTCATTCCATCCATCTTATGACGCACATGTGGAGATAAATATATAAATGTAAAATTGTTGAATTATGGATGGATATGCACGAACGGAGAGGCAGCTCGAGGAAGGGAAGCAGAAGGGTAATGTTGTGCTGCAGCTGCGTTCTCCGGCTCCACAGCCTTCCTCCCCTCTTGTTTGGGATTAACCTGGTTCATGCAACATGGCTTGCTTGTCTCCTCAGTTTAGGGAATGCATCAATAGCGGCGGAGCGAGGAAGCACGCGGAAGGAACCAACAGATTCTCCTCTGTCTCGCCTTCCTGGCCAGATTAGCACTCGCTCAGCTGTTATATAAGAAAGGCAACCGAAATAGAGCAGAGTCGTTGTGAGGGAAGGAGGGAGGGGAAAGCCCTCTTCTTTGATGCCAGTCCCTTTGGGTGGGGGGTTGACGCCAGAAGGGTTTTCCTTCCTGGCTGTCAGGCACAGGCAGTCAGGGACGCGTGCACTCGCACACAGACGCAAGTCCATTCTGCAGGGATGGAGACTAAGAATGGGGGTTTGTGCATGTATGTGAAAAGAGGCTGTGCATGCATGCACATGTATGAATGCATGTTTTTGTACAGCATAATATGAGAGCAGCACCAGCCTTTCAGAGGATCCCTGTGCAGGCTTTTAAATATCAGTGGTGGAGCTTAGAGAAACTGACTCTGCTTATGTTCTTTAGCCGCACACCAGCTTTCAGATCCTCCGCAAACCACGGAGGAGCTTCCTGAGGATAAAAACAGATTTATGCACCGAGTGAACACAAGGAAATACGTACATTCAAAGCATGAAATCAGGACATGAAATCGACTTGTCAGGTGATGTGACTGAAAGGCAAATCCCACTGACCTGAGTAAGAAAGAGCCTCATAGCAGAGAAGTTGAAGGTTTAGGGTTCCTGAAGGCACCACGGATTATCATACGAATATGTATAGAAATAAATGTCCAGACTTATTGACCTCTGCTGGTGGGAATTCCTACAAGTACACAAATTTAAAAAAAAGAAAGCAAAAGTCTGTTAAAATACATAGGTCCGTAAAAAGGTGGTGGGTCGAATTGTATTGTTGTGTGTTGTGTCCTTTTAGCCTTTCTGCAGTGTTTGGGAGGAGGAGGAGGAGGAATGGGATTTGTGCTTGACGAGCATCTTATATGATCTGTAGCTTCACACAGGCACAAAGGCCCACGTCAGTTTCTGAAGGAGTTTGAATAATTCACACATAACGGTGTTTTAATGCCATTCACTTCTGCCGCCACTGTCGGAAGCTCCAAAAGCACCGGTCGTTTCCTGATAACGAGCATGGTGGTAATGGCACAGCTTTTACTCTTTGGCTGATTGATCCAGCTCCTGTTTAGTTGGTGGCCATTTTTACATTTTAGCCAGACAGGATAGAGTTGTGTGTGGAACTATCCTCGCTAAGCTTCTTTTAACATCAAAGGAACATTTGCATTTTATGATAATTACATTATGTTTGCTGCTGTGTGAGTAAAATTACACGCTTGAGATTAAGACTTGTTTCTTATTCAGATTTTACAAAATATATTAAAAGAACTCTTCAAGGTTCTTTTTTCTGTGCGACTCCATGGCAGATGAGGGCCAGACGGTGTGCGGCTCTCCCGCCGACGTGCAGGGTCGTCGTCTGGGTGAGATGGGCATCCAGCTGCGGACGTTGTGCCACCAGACCCTGGGCTCCTTGGACTACCTGTTCTTCGTCGTCATCGGCTTCGTCATCTTCGCCGCTGGCACAGTGTCGGCCTGGATGATGGGCGTCGTCATGGTACTCTATGAGCGCTACATCAAAAAGAAAGACGAGAACCTGGACATAGATGAGGAGGAGGAAGAAGAAAGCGCCAGGACGGGACGCACTTCCCGGGCCAGGAGTGACCATGGCAACGGGGATTTGAAAATGTCACATACTGTTTAAATGATTTATGCACACTCTGCACACCGTCGGATTCTCGCAGTGCCTCCTGTCATTTTCCAGAACTGTCTGCAGCCTGATGACACTTCAGTCATAATGAGTCTGTTTAAGAGCTCGGAGAGAGAAGTGAGATGAACATTTCCATTGCTTTTTCTTTCTTCAGTTCAGTGTATTTTCAGGTGATGTAATGGGCATCCCAGCTGTCATTGTGCAGGCCTGCTGTCACTGGGTTTGTTGTTTTTTTTTTGTGATTTAGCCACACAACTGTTTCACAGGATGAGAAGGCAGCCAGTGTTAGCCATGCTGGCTTCATCAACCTCAGCAGGATGTCAGCCTGTTCATCAAGAGCTTCCACTCGTGTGTCAGTCAGGAAGAGACGCAGCTAAAGCCACAGATGGGGTTCAAGTTAGCATGATGACAAGTGACAGCGAAGCAGCTAACACAGCAGACTGAAGTAATCATATCCACACGTATCATTTCATTTTAGTTGGTAAAGTTTTTAAGACTGAGCAGCTGTTTTTACTGCTCCTGGCCCAGAAACATATAAAATATGAGAGATTTTAGCCAGCATGTGGTCCTTTTTTGTGCCCTTCAATCCCACTTCAGCAGTCTTGTCATTCCTGTCCAGAGGACCTCCACCAAGGCAATGTACAAATTAAATGATTTTTAAAAAGTGCTGTGGTCATTCTGCTCCTATGAGAGGGGAAATTTAAATGCCCAGACAGGAAGCAGAGTCTGCCTGTTCCATAAACACACCTTCATCTCGCAGTTTTGATGTCCTCTTTGCAAAGAAACAAAAGTACTTCACTCAGTGCTTTTTTAAGTTGGTAGCTGTAAGTGCTGGGGGCTGTTTGGCATTCGGCGCTGCTGGACTGCACATTAACAACAGTGTGATAATTGATTTCATCTCCATCCTTTTGTCGAGTGCATTGTTAAATTTGTCCCTGCTGCACTGTTGATGCACCTAAAGGCGCAAGAAGCTCTGCACATTCTCTGAGGGCGCAAAAAACAGGATTTACTGAAGGATTTACAAAATTACAGAAAACATTATTTCATATCTTTATTACTTTGCATCGCTATATAGGAACATAGTCCAACTCGAATCATAAATCAAATCAAGTAGCAATTTTACAGCCAAAAACAAGAGTACAGATGCAGACCTGCTCGTGTTGGAAGGACCACATTTTATGTTCAGTTCACCCTGACATCGACTGTTAATAAGAGAAACAGGTGGAAGCAGGTTGGAATATTAAATTCAGCAAACTAGCTGCTCCAATATGGCTTGTGTGTGACTGAGAAAGAGAAAGTGTGTTTTACCTGTATCACCTGTAAATGATAATTAACTGTTCCTTGATTAAGCAAAGAGAAAAGTAAAGAACTGAAAACAATATTGTTGGTGTATTTTGGGTTGCAGACCACTGACACATCTTTTTCACACTTTTTGCATAAAGGGCTGTTTCTCTTGAATTCCTGATTGGCCAGTGTGACAACCGTTTGTTGATGGAACCAAAGCTTCTAATAATAATAATAATGATGATATTTCCGTCACTCAATCACATATATGTCATGAATAATAAGTGTATTCCAGGTATGAGTGCACGTATCCCCCTACATGACACCCTACTCTAAGAGTGTGAAGTCACACACTGCGCATGTTTAAACTGGAACACGAGCGTGTCATAGAATGCTGCGATACTGTGGATACATCACAGGGCTTTGGGTGGAATATCTGCACGGCTTCCCAATCAACTAATGTGCACGTCTGTTGAGATCTGCAGAGTGAGTTGTCACACATCTACGTGCCTGTGTCTCAGCTGCGAGTGTGTGTTACGTTCTCATGATTAGAGCATGCGGAGCCACAGGCGGTGGAGCGGCCTGGAAATAGCAGAGCTGTTACGCCGCTTTATGTCAGCACAGTCGGTGACATGGATAGATTAGGCACATGTTTAACTTTCCATACGTTCCTCTGCTATTCTTGAGGCCACATCCGAAGCTTCAAAGCCTGACTTTTGCTGAGATGGAGGTTCAGATAATGGAAGCTGCTCTCCAATAATACATAAAAGCAGATGAAATGAGTCAGTTTTCTGTGCTTTTTACACCCCCATCCTGCAAAAGTCTCTATGCATGCATATGCATAACACCCGCTGATAAAAAAAAAAACAACAAAAAAAATCAAAACAGCCCTCTGTTCTGCGTCTCATCTCACTTTCAAATTGTCTCTGAGAACACTGTGCTCTACTTAAGATTACCACTAATGTTACGTTATACCGGAACAGCACGCTCTGAATTTAAGGAAACACCTCTGAAATCAGAAGTTTCAGGAGGAAACAGCTGTTTATCTTTAAATTTTGCTTGGCTAGAAGAATGTGTAGAGCAGCAATGAGGGGAGAGCTGCGGAGCCTTAAAGGGATGACCTTTAGAGCTTTGAGAAAAGTTAGTTTGGTGACCTCTGATGGAAGCAGAGTTGGAGCTAAGCTGATTAGCATGGGGCCATTCTCAGATGCTGCGTTATTACTGTACCGACAGTTGGAATCAGTTTGCACCAGCAGCAAAGCTGTGACCGTCTGCCAGTTCAGTGAATGTGTGTATCCGCGGAGCCGAAGGCAAACTGGCCACTGTAGACCAGCGATATGACATCAAGGGTAGCTCTAACTGGGCCTAATAGCCTCCTGACATGTCTGCTTATAAACACGAGCGGAACAGGATGGAAATCTTTAGTCGCAGAGTGGCGGAAGTCAGAGATGAAGGAGATATTTGTGGACAGGAGTGGCTCAAACTGGGAGCCTGTATTTCATTTCTTTCAACAAACTTTCATCATGGCTGGCTGCCACGCATGGAGGACGAATGCAGTCATGATGGAGGGGGGCTGGAATCTGAAGAAACATTATTAAGTTAAATAAATTCCATGTGTTAACAGCTGTCAATGCCCAGAGAGTGTAAATTGAGGAGGTTACCGTGAATATCCATCAGTATTGTTGCTACAGAACCATCTCATCAGCATTGCAACAGTTTTATCAATTTTACTGTATTATCAGCTCAGATTCTCGTTTGTGCTTATTGCTTCTTCTGAAAGCGGCTACTGACTGATGGTGGAGTAAACTCTGCCTGTCAGCTTGGCAGAGAGGAGGCGAGTACGCCGCTGTTACATATCTGCACACAGGCTCAAGGGCCTGACAACTCTGTATCCTTCCCCAGCCACTAAAAGGTCATTTGAGAGGAGACGTTGTCCTCTCCTGCGTCACAGCTCCGCCTGGAGAAGGACGCCGTGCTTTGTCTTGTCGCCCCGCTCACTCCTGCTTTCCATGTGTTTTACTGCTTAACTGGTGTTAAATTAGCATCTGAGACAAAAGGAGTCTTGTGGTCTCACGAATACACAAAAACAAACAATGATCTGGCACATGCACGTGTGCACGTGCTTGGAGATAAGCTGCATTGTATCCAAGTGTGTTCCCAGACTGGTCAGAGTAATCCAATGGAGCTGGCTGCAAAAACGAGATAATAAGATACACGCAGACTCATAAGCTTCGCAATTTAAAATGACAACAGGATATTCAGAGAACTCTCATCTCCGGCCGTCTTTGTGCCTAACTTGCCTTATTAAAGGATATTCTCAGGCGCATGTTTTATTTTTGCCGCAGACATTCATGCTGCGGTCATTTCAGTTAGCTGGATGCTATTTTGGGGAAGAGGCCCGTTTTCAGCTTTCTTCCATCCAGTGATGAATGAAGAGATTGATTTGACTGTCAAGTCAGAAGGAAATTACACTGCAGCCAGCTGTTAGCTGAGCTCAGGGAATTAAAAAGGGGGGCTCATCTCTGGAGCTCATTTACCCGGGATAGCTTCTCTTCACTTTTAAAGAGCTTTCCCTGATTCTGCTTCCTTCCACCAGAAAAGTCTCTCGTCAGTCGTTCTTGGTGTAAGTTCGGGAACTTTCATCAGGGGGATACAGAGTTGAACGACTAACACAACCTTTTTTTTTTCACTAACCTGTTGCATTTCTCCTCACTGTCACAACTAAAGGACACTTGACCTTTGGTCCTAAGGCTGCCACTGAGTAATAATCGAGGGGGGCAACCATTAGCTGCTGACTCGCCGGATTTAAACCCCCGTCAGGAAAATCAAAAGATGACTAACCTGCTTGAATCACAAGCACGCAAGGCCACGCATTACATGAAAGAATTTGAACGATAGATTGTGAGAATTTGCCACTTAAAAGCCGAGCGTGGTGGCACAACTCAAATTTAAATGAAATGTTGTTAATCCATGTTTCAAAAGGAATTATTAATAGGCCGACTAAGAATAGAAGCTGTCGATGCCTGCGAGCGCTCCTGACTTCAAGCAGTGTTACATAAAATCTAATGAATTCAGCCTCTGGGTTACCAGGGAGAAAGACATGGCTGCTTTATAATGAGGGTATGAAACAGAGGTCAGGGATCTTGTTCTTTCACTCTTGAACCATCAGATGACAGAGTATTTTACACAAATAGATCTTAAAGGCCAAACAAGCCTAAAGCTACAGTACCAAAGCACCATCTAGTGACAGCTTTTAATTATCATGCAAAACGAAGGCCTTTTTTTTTTCTAACTTTCTATTTAATACATACAGCATCCATTCATCTTCCTGATTACATCCGTTTCTATCTCTGCTATCTCATCACCAAGACATTAAATCAGATATGATGGATTTGGTTGAGGAGTTCCCAGACCCAGGTTCTCTGCTGAAGGTCCTTGAATGACTGGTGCTCATCTAGCATACGCAGGATGCTGTCTGATAGTCCTTTAATGTCAGCGTGTGTCTGCGTGTGCAGATAAAGACTTCAGAAGCGCAGTCACACCCTCTGTCTCCAGCATGCTGCAGTAGTGAGACGCTGCAACACATACAATTCAAATTTAGAGGAAGCACCAAGTCTCTCCAGTCCAAACCAACCAATTAACAATATATATGGTGACGATAATGAGGAAAAGAGTTGATGATAAGCAGGTGAAAACAGTATTTTATCGTATTACTCTTGCAGACTGGATGTATGGCCCAGACTGCCAACAGCTGCAACTGTGGAGGTTGTGAAGACCGAAGCAGTGGACAAAATGGATGGAATGACCTGAAATGTCAACACAAAGAGGCAGGGCAGTGAGATTTATAGATTATAAAAAGAGTTTTGTGTGTGCTTGCTTGTGTGTGCCTGCAAAATGAACCCCCCTCACTCTGTTTCCTACTCATTTCTCACCTGTAAGAGACAATTTCCCTCCCGATCTGGGTCCAAGTTAGAATTGCAGCATGCTGGAAAGACAGAAAAACAAACCGAAGGTGAGGTCCAGAGTCTGAATCTGCCTCAAAAAACCCACACAAGCACACGCAGCAGCTGTTCCACGATGGTACCGAGGAGCCCGTCACTCAGGGTCCAGGCCTGTGGTCTGGAGGCGAGCTGGGCTAGAATCCCCCCTGCAAAGTAACGGACTTCCATGTCCACCTGAGTGTCCTGCATCAGACTCAGAATGTGTTCCAGGAGGTCCTCATCCAGCAGGTCTGTAGATCTTGGACCTCTGCTATATTGTTCTGCAATAACATGTGACAGTACAAACGTAGAGGTGTTTCCAGACACATCAGTAGCTTTTAACTGTGCACGGGAAGATAAGACGAGATGTTTCCACACACTCAGAACCCACCAGGAGGCCAAGAATTTTCTGTTGAATCAAAGGTTCACCACAATATGACTGTAAAAATTAAAAAATGAGGGGAAATATTTGCATGAGTGCTTTTCTGAGCTGCATCTGTCAGGCTGCTCCCACACCTCCAGGACCTCCTGGTACAGCTCCAGGCCCTGGCACAAGTTACGAGCTGCGCTGGGCATCTCATCCGTCCCGTTCCACAGAGCTGTCAGGGCAAACTTCAGAGAGGAGTCCATCACCCCCACGATAACCTTCTGTCAAACAGAGGAGTGAGGATGGGGAGCATACAGCTGCCGATAACGTAAACGCATTTATCGGTATTTCTCCCCCTCAAATACAGCTGTTTAAAGATTAATTAAACACTGGCAGACATAAACTAAAATAATTGAAGCGCAGAAAGAAGCCTGATTGCATACCCAGAGAAATAAGGAGGTGAGTGAATTATGGAGTAGTAGTAAACTGAGAAGGCTGTGTGAGTGGAAAAATGGGGTGACGTGACAGCGAGTAAATTAGTGTACACGGAGGTAATGGAAAGAAACTGAGACAGAGAGAAAAAGAGCCACAAATGCTCTCCAATCTATCATGTGCTAAGCCGACGTCGTGTAAAGTGGAAACTAAATATTGTGAAAGCGGTAACGCACCTTCGCTCTGGAGACGTCAGCGCTGAACCGAGCGGCTGCACATGAATCACAGAAGTCGTTGCTTCTCAGAATATTCACACTTTTACCCTCAAATTAAAGTCATCGGTCTGGGGGTACATGGCAGCATAATCCTGGCAACAGAAAGGAAGGTCCCAGAGGTGCAGAGTGGGCACTGAACATAGAGAAAGGCCTGGAGCAGTCTAAGCCTAACCCTAACCTTTGACACCAGGAGGCAGCTGACAGCAACGGCCATCTTCTGGAGGGAGAGATCTGCAGGACTGCTGAGCCAGTCAGTCACAAGCACGGCTACCGAATACCTGAGTCACCACAGTCGAGAGCAACTCGTTACAAAAAGGCACGAAAACATTGAAGTTCACGTCTACTTTTGTGTCTGGAGTAAGGCTTCATTTTGGAATCCTGTTTGGGTCTCAACTGGAATCATGACAGCATGATGGTAAATAACCATCCACTTCCTGGAGGACATATTCACTGAGGAGGGCCAGCAGACAGTTCATCTGCACCTGGAACGACAGGAGAAATAAAGACGCACGAGCATTCAGTGCGTGAGAGCTGCCTGAAGGTGGCAGAATAGGAGCTACTGCGCACAGGAGAGCAGCGACGGGAGACAGAAGCCCCGCGGTGGCGCCCCTGCTGGTGTTGGGGAAGGGCTCATGGGGGCACGGCCTCGGCCAGGTCCTGGCTGGCCAGTTTGAACACGCAGGCGGAGGATTTCACTTGGACATGGAGGGAAGAGCGGCGGCACCAGCTACAAGGCATCAGATGTGGAACCGAATAACGATTTTTGTTTGTTTTACTGTAATTCTAGTTTCTTTTCCATTATCATTCTTGCGGCCAACTATTTAACATACATCCTACTCGTCGTGAGGACGTTATTGCTGACATCTGTGAGGAAAAACAAAAGAGCTGTTGGGGGTAAAAAGACGAACCTTTATAAGATTGCAGAGGGTCCTAACAATCCCCCCGGCTGCGCAACAGTGCATGGAAAACATTAAAAAGAAAAGGTCAACAGGAAAATTACAAGGTCTGGTTTGAAGAATAAATTGTAGCTTCCTGACTAATTTCCTCTCTGGTTTCCTGATGCAAGGAGGGATTCTAAAGTGCCAATTTAGGCTTCAAGCCAGTGTTTCATAACTGAAATCAGCATTACGGTCACTTCCGTGGACCGCCGTAAAAGATGCGAAGGCAGAAATGGCAGACACGTCACCGGGATGAATCGCAGCACCTTTAGGATATCCGGCCTTGGTTTGTCAGTGTCGGTGATTAGATGGTAGAGATGGACCAGGGCCTCTCATACGAAACACTCGCGGTCTCTGCAGCGCCGCAGGGCCTCACACACCTGATGCTCATTAGCTGCTCCACTTACCTGATGATGCACAGATCAGCACAGGAAAGGCGAGGAGCATGTTTAGCATGGTGCTGTTTAGCGGGGTGAGAGTGGAGACACCGCTGCAGGAGATGTCCACACTCTCCAGGTGGGGACGGGAACAAACCTCTGCCAGGGCAGCATCGGACAGGTCTGTGTTGGCAAGCTGGAGGTTCCTTCAGCCCCGCAGCAGCGCTGAAGGCAACTCCAGTCCCCGTGTCTTCCACCAGGGACTCCCAGTCCAGACGTAACCCATCCAGGGACAGTCTCTGCAGGCTGGCTCTGCACTCCGGGCTGGTGGCCAGGGCTGAAACAATGGCAGCCCTCCAGCGGCCCAGGAAGTGTGTAGTTCCCGGAGCCAACGATGGCAGAGAGCCAGCAAAGGGTGTTTGGAGACAGTGGACAACGGCGGACGGACGCAGGCAGAGTGTTCCACCGTCTCGGAAAGTCCCAACAGTTTCGTCATTCAGTGTTCCTTGTGGGGAAGCAAACAGAGAGACGTTGTTGGAAAAGTCGCATCAGTTTAGCCACATTTCTGTTTGTGGAGTAGAATTTTCTCACCAGTTCAACCTGGCACCAACCACTGAGCTAATAAATAACAGGGTACTGGATCATGGTCTTCCATGTCGTAGTTTACACCTAACGATCTGTGGTGGGAGAAGTCTGACCAACCTAATGTCACAAGTAATTCATATTGTGGGTTGACTATATTGGACTTTTCTACAGTGCTCTCAGCGCTCACGATGTGAGCCTTTCTGTTCTCCTGACCCACCTTTAGCTGCCATCAGATGCATTAGCTGGTGGGCCACCTCCTGCGGGAAAAGAGGGGCCCATCTGAGGCACATGGAACCGTCTGTTTGCCTCTTGCACAGGACCGTCTCCAGCATGGACAGTCAGTCGCAGACAAACGCTTGCTATTGGCCAATGCGCATGACGTCATCGTACGTATTTCCTTCTCAAATTCTAAAATGTTTGGTTTCTGTGGACTGTTTTTCAGGTTTTATTTATGTTTTTGTTTTTATTTAATTATAAAGTATTGATTTTTTTAAAAAATAAAGTTGAATTAAATCTCAATCTGTCCATCAGACCTGAACTGAATTGAAATGATTAATTAGCAGACTTGACATGGGATGAACAAAGATTTTATCTGTCTCAAAGATTTTGTCTGTGTGACTGATTTTTGACTGTCTCCTGTCAGAGTTCTCCTGCATACACCTCAAACTAAACACCCAAAAAACCCTCAAAAAAGCTCACACGCACATGCACGTATACAACACATCCTTGCTTATGCATGAATGATCTGTCCAGATTACTCACAAATCTGTCCACCCACATGCTGAAGGATGTCTCCCCACACAGTGAAGCCCCATGCATCAAAGGCCCAGTTTCCTCCTCAGTCCAAAACATTCAGCTGAGGGGCATTCTTTGTGCTGCTAAGCCCCTCCGCATATTGTCCTCATAACCAAATAAACACAGCTGCCAATAGCTCTGGGAGACGCACGCATCCCAAAAACAGAGGAGAGAGCTGCTCAGATCAGAAACAGACTGTGTGGAGCTACTGAATCGATCAGTCAGCACATGAACTGATAGGAAACAGCTTATTGAGCAGGAAGGATCCACCATGAGATGCAAGCTAGAAAATGACAGTGAGCAGATGATGGGTCTGTGGGAGATTATAGAGCCTTGCAAATTAAGATTGGGCATCTTGACATTCACCACTCACTGGGCCTCCCAGACATTCTTACTCAGGACTTAGATTTCCATTTGTGGTGAAACCTTAGATATTTTTTTTTTTCCTGAGCTCCACATGACATCAGAGGAAGAAGGCAGGGCCAAGCCTCCACTCTCCAAAGTCCCATCATCGGCCTCCCTCTCCTCTGCGAATGAGCTACCCTCTGCCGTTCACCTCGTGGGCCGAGTGTGCTTGTGCCACCGCTGCGAGCAGGACCCGCAGACTAGATGAGAGAGGGGAGAGAAGAAGACCGTGTGAGCAGAGGAGAATGGACAGCATGAACCTGGAGAGAAGCCACAACTGAGACACCGAACCGGGTCTGACCTGCACCTCCTGGTCAACCAACACAGGTATTTTAGTACATAAAACCTAAGGAGTTGGGGAATTTCTATTGTAAAATGTTGAACTAATAACAATTTATGGTGTATTTCAATATTAAATCTGCTTGAATCAGTCCTCAAGTTACATACCATAGTTTGTCTGGTCACCATAGCCGCATTGACGGTGACGCATCAGCTGGACTTTGTGATGTTTAGAGACTTTCATGATTCAACAAGGAATGTTGGGCTGTGATGGCTGACTTAATGAAGACCAGCAAGCTGTGAGATGCAGAGAAACTTGGCGGTGGTAGCTGTCCTCCGCGGCGCTACCCGAGGAGCCTCTATGAAAACACTGTCACTTCTGTCGGTTCAGCTCTTGCAAGCTTCACATCGTGGGGTTGGAGACGCGCAGACGAGCCAATTGCTGAGACTGAGCTATTGTGTGATTACGAAAAGACGGGAAAAATTCCCTTCTGGATAATAATAATAACCGGCTGACGGTGCCAAGGTGTTTCTGAGCACTGACACATGGCCTATTTTCCTAGAAAAGTCTTTTTCCTTTGCCCCAAAATGGTCAGGCACTTCTTTCAATCAATAAACTGCTGTGTTTTTAGAAACCTGATGCTACTGTATGTTTCCACTGAGGGAAGCGTGATGCATTCATGCAACAAAAAGATTTAAAAAAGGACTTTTGTGCTCATGCAGCAGCTCAATCTTAGGTCATTCTCAGGGATTTAGCCCGTTAATTATGGTCAAGACTAAACATCAGAAGAAGACCACAAAATGATTTGGTCTCTTTCTATGGTTAATCTAAATCTCCTTCACTGGCATCAAAAAAGCTGTGAAATGCTGTGAAGCCTGTCAGATGTATTTAAATAAAATCACCTCCTTATTGGCTAGACCCACAGGACAGCCCCCTGGTTGAGTTTGGCGTTCCAGAATAATCTCAAAGTTGATTGGTCTTTCACTGCAGTTCCACATCCAATCATCATTGCTGAATAAGAACCAGCATTCTCTTTCATAGATCTCAAGCTCCAAAAGCAGTTAATGCATGCTCTTCCATCCAAAATAGAGTCTAAAAAAAGGCTGAAAATCAGGGATTCCTCCCGCCTGCTGATACCCAGACACCACACGGATTTCATTCATTTCACCCTGTTTAATATGTATGATCTTTGCAGTGAATCATGACATTCATTCCAGACATTTTGCTTTCATTCTGGTCTTGGGGCTGATTAAAAACGTATTTGCAAAGTTCTATGAACCCTACAAATCAGTCAACCTCACAGCCGTTTTGCACCCGCCCAGACACCTGATACAGATGTGGCAGGAGCTGTAATGACAGAGGCTGTATTGAAACGAGGAGTTATGATAACAGATTTGCGGTGGGTGGGTGGCACCATTCTACCACAGGCATAGCAGAAATCACCCTTCAGCAGCAAGGCTGTCTGCAGTGATGTATGAAACCAGCTGCGCCTCTGCACCAGCGTGTTAGCTTTCACCTTAATGCTGGCTTCATTTTCACTTTTACGCTGACTCTGTGATTGAACTAGATTCTGTTGAGTCTCAGGCTGGAGGAGCTCTCCTGCATCGCTCCAACAGATGCTGCTGGACTCGCTAACGTTTACGGGCCAAGTGCGTTTATCTTAAATGACATTAAATTAGAGCAGAAAAGAAAACATGTGGCTGGAAACCGGACAGAAAGTACAAAGTGTGCAGGCCCAAATGGGAAACATCTTCATGCAGGCTTGGAGCAAATCAGAGAGTCGTGATGATATCACAGTTTTTTCTTACCGACAACAGTTGCAGAAAAGTTGAAAAGCTAATCATACTAATCTGAGCAAAATCTGATAATAATCCTCCCCAACAAGGAACATCTGTTGGATACTCTGCTGTCAACATTTTAATTCAGCAATACTTTTTCTTATAATCCTGTTAGACAAATGCCAACAAAGGCATGTGGGCACATCTTCGGTATAAAACTAATCTCAACAAATCAAGATTCCTCAGCAGGAATCAATTAGATGTGAGCTGACATTAAAACTTTTTTTGTTTCAGAGTTGTGGCCATACATTTCCTATAGAATCACAGAAGCCTTGTTCTTTTCTTTTAATAGATCCATCATTTTGGAGGGATGAAGTCATTAGGAACCATGGGAATAGGCTCATGGAGTTTATTTATTCTGTTTGCTCTGTCCTTCTGGGGCAACAGTCAAGCTCTGACCAAGAACACCGTCCTCTCCCGCATTCGAAGGGCTCCAGAGGCCAGTGGGGAAAACAAAAAGTGCTCCTACACCTTCCTGGTCCCCGAGCAGAAGATCACAGGCCCCATCTGTGCCACACGTGGACAGATACCCGACAAGGACCGGGTGACGCGCCTGGATGTGGCTGCAGTGCGTGACCTCCTGTCAAAGCAGCGCCGGGAAATGGAGACTCTGAAACTGGTTGTGGATGTAGACGGAAACATGGTAAATGAAATGAAGCTTTTAAGGAAGGAGAGCAGGAACATGAATTCCAGGGTGACGCAGCTCTACATGCAGCTGCTGCACGAGATCATCCGGAAGCGTGACAACTCACTGGAGCTCGCTCAGCTGGAGACGCGCGTTCTCAACGCCACCACAGAGTCTCTGCGCTTGGCCTCCAGGTACCGGGAGCTGGAGGCTAAATACGCCGCCTTGTCTGCAATAGTCAACAACCAGTCGGTTGTGATTGGGATGCTGGAGGAGCGCTGTATGCAGGTATACAGTCAGAGGTATGAGCAGCCCCCCTTGGGACCTCCACTTGTGCAGGTGGTGCCCGAGAACATTCCTGTACACGTGCCACGCTTCACTAATGAGATCCAGAGGGACAACACTCGAGGGTTTGCCCGCGACAGGGGGTCTCGCTCTGGGCCATCACCCACCAGCGGCACCCTGGAAGTACAAAAACCTCCACAGAGCAACTTCAGTGCAGAAGGTGAGTGAATATGAAACATCCAGGTGTCCATCAGCCCGTTAACACATGAATCCGTTGAGTGAATCTAGAACAGCAGCAGTAAGAAAAAAGAGAAAATCATGACCATGCGTGCCAACCACAACAGCATTACAATCACAGACTCTGGATAGAACTGAAAGGCAGCTGCGTGACCTTATTTTCAAAGGTTAAAGATTTGCAAATTCAGCTGGAACTCCTGGAGACGGACTAACCAGGCCGCTCCAGCTCATCAACTGACATTCCTGATACATCTAGAACAATCTCTTCCAAGGATAACAAGGAGATTTCAAAGGTGTGTGTGTGTGTGTGTGTGTGTGTGTGTGTGTGTGTGTGTGTGTGTGTGTGTGTGTGTGTGTGTGTGTGTGTGTGTGTGTGTGTGTGTGTGTGAGTATGAAAACTTAATAGGTTGTTCCATTCGGTCTGAGGCACAGGCACTCAGGCTGAAATGATGATAATGATGGCTCCTACAGGGCGTCCATCAACCTTTACACAAATATGCTGTTCAGTTAAAAATACTAAATACTGTCATTAGAACAGGACAGGACAGGTTTTTTTATTAAAGTAAGTAGAGTTTCCTTCATTCTGTTCCGCTGCCTTTGGAAGACAAACATCATCTTTGTGGACCTATTTTGAAATTCTTTTTAGCTTTGGCCGTACAGTTGGCTAAATGCTGCACAGATCCTCCACTGTGGTGTTAATTGGAGCTAAACTGCTGCTTAAACACTGAAAATATGTAAGTTTCACCTCTCATCTGAAAGACTTTTTTAGTCCATGAAGTGCTGTAAATTCTAAGACGCTAATGCACATGCATCCAGGATGTTTAATAAATCAAAATACCACTGCTGACAGGCGTACATATGCTGGCCTCTATATGAACTATAATAAGGATAGAAGAATCTGTTGGTGTCTCCTCCAGCCCCGTCCCATTACTGAGTGGCTAAATAGGACCAAAAAGCTCTAAAAACACATCACCAGCCTGAATCATTGTGAAACACTCACCTGGACGCCTCCTACATCACACAGTCACTGTAGAAAGTGACAGAATCCTGCTCAACGTATACATGATACTTTCCAAAGGCAGTGAGTGGCGGTCTGTTCATGCCTGGCTGCGTATTTTCCACTCTCTTACCACCCATCTCTCTTTCCTATTATTCTTTCCATCAGGCCCTTTCAGAGACTGCCTGGCGGCGCAGGATGCTGGCCACGCCACCAGTGGCATGTACCTCATCAAACCAGATGAAACTGAGAGGCCCATGCAGGTGTGGTGTGAGCAGGGGATAGACGGTGGGGGCTGGACCATTATCCAGACCAGAAGAGACGGGTCCGTTAACTTCTTTAGAAACTGGGAGAACTACAAGGTGATGACAGTGACCTTTGACCTGTGCTGCCTGCTTGCGTGCGTGCGTGCGTGCCTGCATGTCAGTCTGTCTGTCTGTCTTTGGCACAGTAGCAACACCAACAGTGGTGCAATAAAAAGACACAACTGCCATCTGGGAGCTTTTGGACTCCATCCCAGGCCATGATCCTGTTTTTATTGCTGTAAAATATAACAGCCTGTCAGTGGCAGTGCTTGTGTAAGACTGTGGTTTGAGATTTCCATTGTGAAACCAGAGACAGCCCAGTATATGTTCAGCAGCTTGACCTGCAGGGGACTCTCTGCAAAGCATCCTCGAGTGCAGCCGTTGGCCTCACACACTCGCCGTGCAGCCCTTCTGCTCGAAGCTCTGTCAGAACCAGAGGGTTTGTCTCTCTCCTCGTAGCCTCGTCAACCATCCATGGTTCCATTCAGCTTGCCCAGACTTTCTCTTGTGTAACTGAAAGCTAAATTGCCTTTTCCAAAGCTGATTTGCGTCGGCGCTTGTCCACAAGATACACACAGACCTAAACACACGTAACAACTGGCCGCCGAGTGAAACCCTACATCCTTCATCATCCGTCGGCTCCCTCAGTTAATCCACAGCCCCAAACCTCAACCATCTCTAGCGAGTGTTCAGCAGGCACACTGCCAGATGCGAATATTTTGTGGTTCTTGCACATAAACTCTGAGGGCAGCCTTGCCATTAGCCGTGATCCAAGAAATCCGTGAGGTCTGACGAGCATACTGCCATTCTGAAGACTGATGAGCTTTTCCCTGCGTAAGCCCTGCGCCATGGATGGTTTTAGACTTTTCAAACACAGTGTAACTTTTTTAGCCGCATTCTTTCATCTTTCAAAGTTTCCAAGTTTACTGCACAACCATGATCAAAACATCATCAGAAGGAATTTCTTATTTGTTTCCTGTTACAACAGAGATTTTATGCCGATAAACAGTTCTCATGTTTCTAAACTGCCCAGGCAACCACATGAAAGAACAATGCGCACACTTTTCTGTTGTTTTCCTGTAACCTTTCTTTTAACCTCCCTTTGACTCAGAGTGGCTTTGGCAACGTCGACGGGGAATACTGGCTCGGCCTGGAGGGCATCTATAAGCTGGGGCGGCAGGGGGACTACAAGCTAATGGTAGAACTGGAGGACTGGATGAACAAGAAAGTCTACGCTCAGTACAGCAGCTTCCATCTGGAGCCTGAGAGCGAGGGCTTCCGCCTGCGACTGGGGACCTACCAGGGCAACGCTGGGGACTCGCTCAGCAGCCACAACGGAAAGCAGTTCACCACTCTGGATCGAGACAAAGATGCCTTCTTGGGTACCCGAACATGCACCCTCTTCAAATATTCTGAAACTTGACTTTAAAGTCAAGCTCCAGTGATCTGTGAAGACAAATAACCATCATTCCTGTTGCAGGTAACTGTGCGCATTTCCATAAAGGAGGCTGGTGGTACAATGCTTGTGGCCAGTCCAACCTGAATGGCGTATGGTATACGGGAGGCGTATACCGCAGCAAATTTCAGGACGGAATCTTCTGGGCCGAGTATGGCGGCGGCTTCTACTCCATGAAGGCGGTCCGCATGCTCATCAGGCCGATAGACTGAAGAAATCCTGGAAACCAGGCTGGTCCAGGGGCACCTATGGAGGCCGGGGCAAATGCCCTCGTTCTATATTGTGACTAAATGCATGGACAGCCGGTGATTCATCACAGAACTACAGCAGCGACAACCAGAGATCATCAATGACTCAAACAGCTTCCGGACTCTTTGTGTTCCCCCTATACAGTAGTTACAGTAGCACCAAAAGTATTTGGGGAACAGTTATTAATGGTTTTTAACTTGTGCTGGAAAACACATTAAGTTAAGACCACTAATGCACATTTTGTTATTTTCTATTTTTCTAACTACTTTGACATTTGTACTGTTTGTCAAAATAGATTGATCAAAAGCAGAAATGATAACTTATGTATATAACTAACTTATCATAACAGTAAAAGGGGCCAGGTGTCCCGGAGGGGGGGTAAATGACCCTACAGGAAGCAGAAGTCATTTCCTCCGTCACATTTATGACAATCATTGTCAAAGTGGGCTTGTGCATTTTAACGTTGCTCTCAGGCGTATGTTTTTCTCATTTGGCTGTTGATTACATTTCAGCACGACTTTGGGATTCACGAGAGATTGTTTGCGGTATATATAAAAAAAGAAAAGGTGAGGTTGAATTTCTTAAAGTTTTAAGTGGTTTTTGAGCGGCAGAATTGTGCTGACTGTGTGCGGACAGTCAGTCAGGCAGCAGGGCAGACAACAAGAATCATAAAAAAGGAAAAGCCAGACGGGATGGAGCAGGGGGGGATGAGAGCGGATGAACTAAGAATGGAAGTGTACCAAATTTCCAAGCATCCCCCCACCACCTCCTTTCCTTTTTAATACAGAGAAATGTACATTCTTTCCTTGCAAAAGCACCCCAGCCCTATGTTTTTCATCAAAATATACCTAATTGACAGTCACGGCTGCCTGCCCTCTCTAACGGTCAGTGTGGAAGGAAAAGTGGCATCTTTTGGGGGATACAGGGTTTGGTGTGGTGCGTTTGCTCAAACAATGGTGCTATATGCAACAGACCTCTGATGTCTGAGACTCAAATAAACCTTCAGATCCAGTTGTTTTGTTCTTATTGTCCACAACGGTACTCACCCCCTCACTGTCATAAAGCAAAAAAAAAAAAAAAAAGCAGAATCCTTGTTAAATCTAGTTTATGAACACATGGCCCCTAAAGTTTTATGTTTTTCTTTAAATCCAGCACTGTTTTATGACAGCACCACCCTCCTGTCACCAGTCTGCTGCATCTCAAGCATCGAGCCTCACCAGCAATCACCACAAGAGCTCCAGGCCTTCCAGGAACCCCACCACCCACACTAAACCTTCACATTTCCCAGCACAGCGCCGTGCTTGTATGAAAACACATGATTAGCCTGCAAAAGTCTAATTTTTCCACAGTGCGAGTAGATGACATCTATGGCTGAGCTGGACAGACCACACAGGCCCTTAAAATACACAGGGAGCACGCTGAGGATGGCCGAGCGCCGCTGGAGTTTGGTCCCCTGGGCGCCGCGGTGGGTTTTCAGAAGTCAAAGCTTCCTTTGTTGCTCGACGGAGCTAGGCTTCCCTGTGGAGGAATCTCAGCTCTGGGACTACTCAAAGTGAAGTTGACTCAACTGCTGTTTGGTGAAAGACATCTGCTCTGTTTGAGCGAGTGTCCGTGAGCGTGACTCAGTCGAGTCAAACAGCCAATTAACAGGCAGGATGTGGAGATTTTCTTTGAAAATAAGCACCGTGATTAAACTCTGCCCCAAATGTGACAGTTACAGAGGTCAGTAACTGAGCCTGTTCCTAAGTGGCCTTTTGATTTAAAGCCCAGCAGTCAGTTGTTTAAGATGGATCTTCATTTAGAGGCTCTGGGAAGACTCAGCGAGACACTGCCGGCTGCACTTTCCACTATTCCTTATTAGTGTTAACAACACAAGTCAAGCAAGTGTTGAGACTGTGCAATGAGATTTATTTTAATGAGGTTTGGGATTGGAAGAACTGTTGGGGAGCTCCAATCTTTCAGAAATGGGTTCACATTCTTACCGGTCTAAGTTGTCATGTTGGCATGGAAAGGCTTTTCATTTGATCAAGTAAGGCCTTTTCTGAGACTGCTCTGCAAGCAGAGTCACCGGTAATGATCAACAGATTTAAATGTGAGTGTCCTGGATATGCGGTTTCACAGCGGGACGAATGCACGAAGGTCTGTTTGAGGCTTCATGTCTGCCTGCTGAGACAGAGCCAGAGGAGGCATCTTCCCAACTACTTGACTGTTCCTAAACAGAGAAAAACAAAAGGACCCCGCAGCCTAAACCTGCATCCTCATGAGAGACAGAAGCCAACAGATGGAACCGCGAAACGTTTTTACATCCAGCAGCCTTGTTACATAAGTGACACCAATGCTAACATAACATAGATAAAAATTGGACAAGAGAAAAAATACAAGAATAAAGAAAGAAATGTTAACAAGATCTTGTCAATGTTCTTTGGAAAAATTTATGTCACAAATTGAATGAAGCCTAAACTTAAATTAAATTCAATCAAAGTTGTTCCAGGAGCCAGCCCTGAATGTGCTCTTTACGTGATTAGACCCATTTTTCCACCCTTTTTGTACTCCTCGATGACCTTTGGAATGCAAGACAGGAAATTTTCTGTCTGATCTCTTCATTTAGAAGTGGTTCATATTTCAGATGGTGTGTTCTGGAAGAGCTACAGATGTGAGTGCCTTCAGAATAGGGCTGGGAATTGTAGTTGTCGGTGACTGGTTATGATTTGGAACAGGATTACTGAGACAAAACATTATGTGTGCAGTTAGTAAATAACAGTGACAACAACAGCTCAGCTTAGCTACGAAGTTAATAATTGGGAGCTGCTTGAGAACCAAAACCTATATATATTAGGTAAGTATCTCAGTGACACATTAATATCATATCAGCTCATATCTCGTTAGGCAGAAAATGTATAAGAAAGACTAAGAAAAACAATAAATAAAGAAATAAAGAAATAAAAAAAGAACTGCACTGCACATATACACACTTACACAACAACATGGGTGCTTTTACCGTTCTATGTAGGTTTATAAATGAATACGTAAACTATATTGACCTTGCCTGGTTTTTAAATGCTGGACAGTTTAATTAAAATGTTTACGCTCAGATTATTATTTTTTAAATTATTTGATCATTAGCGATATGTCCAAGATATGACTTACGTTGCCATCTAGCGGTGAGTAAAACGAAATGCTAAAAATCGACCACAGTGGCGCTGAATGATGACGTCACGTCAGTACTTTTCAGTCTTCGCCATGGCAGCTCATGCTAGCGAGCTTGAGATTGCGAAGAAAAACTTAACGGACGCTATCGGTGATAATGTGAAACAGTAAGTTTAAAAACGTCTGTCTTTCCATTGTCTTCCAGGCTTTTTAGTTCCTGCTTCTTTTTTGTTGCTGTAGGCAAACAGTGTTTTTTTTTTTTTTAGTTGGTGCTAATCGTCAGCAAGCGAGCACTTGCTAATGTTTGTAGCATTTATTTTTAGCAGTCATTTATGTTTTTTTTAAAATGTTTTTATCGTGTACTGCATCCAGGAGGACGTGGAGCAGACGTAGTCATTAATACTACGCTTTTTGATACTCTTAAGTTACCGGTGTTTACATGTTACAGGTTGTATGATCATACGTGTTGTGCCGACATATAAGGTGATCTATGCGGTTTATTTGTCTTCATGCAGTTACTGGGCAAACCTGAAGCTATGGTTCAAACAGAAGATCAGCAAAGAGGAGTTTGACGTTGAAGCTCGTCGTCTGTTGTCTCAGGAAAATGGTCAGTAACTATAAATAACGCGTAATTAAATGGATTGGATGAAAGAAAACCTGAAAGCATGTACAGTGTCTTATTATACTTTCTCCTTTCTTTCTCGTCAGTTCACGTTCATAATGATTTTCTGCTGGCCATTCTGACACGCTGCCAGATCATTGTTTCCACACCAGGTATAATGCGTCTTTTTTTAAATTTTTTTTTTTAGAATTTGTGTATTTATTGCTGTTTTATGAAAGTTTTTAACTATATTACTATGTCTCCTTGGTAGCAGTACTGTATATCATTATTACATTGCATTTATGTAATTTCATTCTCCATTTTTTCATTTCTCTATTTTTATTTACTTTATAATGTTGTGTACCTTTTGTGTACTCTAGATGGCACAGGGCCATTACAGTGGCAGCTAGGTCCTTCAAAACCTGGCAAACCAAAAGGGAAGAAGAAATGTTCTTCTAGACAGAAATTTGATGTAAGATTGTATTCTTACTCTCTACTCTTACTCTACACAGGGTTTATTTCTCAGTTGAGCATCTTCTCTTCTGGATTTGTCAAAACCTATAGAATTGTGATGCAAATTGCATAATTTGAACATTTTTATGACTCCACCAGCATCGTTTCCAGCCTCAGAATCCTTTGACTGCGGCTCAGCCTTTTAACTCACGAGAGGTGGGAGGTGAGGAAGAAGAGTTACGTCTTAGTTCCCACACTTTACTTTTACCCACGCGGGGCCAACTAGAGGCCCGGATGATGGTGACGGCCTTTGAATTGGGCCTTGAGAACATCACAGAAGATGCCGTCAGCACCATGGTCTGTGCTGTTGAGGTTTGTAGCATCTAAACTTCAACTACTGTAAATTAGCATAACTTCTCCAGTAAACAAAAAAGAAATGGTGACATCATTGGGGTATATTAGTGTCATTCCATACTGTGATTGATATTGTTTAAGTGAGTGGATTGTAATTTTCAGGGTGCTTGTACATTTATCAACACCTTGACAAATTCATCATTATTCTGTGGATCTGTTTCAGCATCATTTAAAAGATGTCCTGACTTCTGTAATCACACGGAGGAAGGCATATCGGTTAAGAGACGGCCACTTCCCGTATGCCTTTGGCAGTGACGTCACCCCACAGCCTTATTTAAAAAACAGTCTCGCTGCCTACCACAATGTTATCGAGTGGTAAGTGTGTCAGTTTAGCTGATAGACACTTGTAGGGTGGTAATCTAAAAGGTCTGCTTAGTTCTTCTGTTTGATGTGATCACCCTCACTCCACAGTGATTTTTCTTTTTTTTTTTTAACTTTTTCTAGTCCACCTTCGAGCGCTTCTCTGCCTACTGGTCCATCACCTCAGATTTCCCCTGATGAAGCTGAGCAACAAGCTGTTCACTTACTGGCCTGTTCTGCTGATAAGCTCCCAGCTCCCCTCCCACCCATAAATATGTTTGATCTCCTGGAGGCCTTACAGGTATATACGTTAATGTTTTATGTTTAAGCATTAAGAAAGTTTAAAACCTAGAGTTAGCTAAATACAATATGCTAAATAACAACAAAGCTTTTCTGTTGTGTGTTCTTTCAACTTTTACCTGAACAACCCAAAAACAGACATTTAATTTGTGCTCAGACATTACTGCAGCACTATTAGCTTATTATTTATTCCTTTTCCTTTGCAGTCATTATCTGTATTCTCTAACTGTCAGAGGTCTGCATGGTCGCATGTCTCTCTGTGTGATGCAGGTTCATCATGGTGTGATGCCTTCCCACACTATGTACGCCCTGAACATGGAGCGCATCCTGTGCCGGCTTTGGCACCCAAGCCACGAAGAACTGGAGCAGGACCGCGTGCATCGACAGCGTGTAGCAGCTAAAGACGGCGTGCTCGTCAGCTGATACTCACCAAGTTAGGACTGAATATTAAACAAAGAGATCAGCAAGCAAGGCCATCTTCCTCTCTGGGACTTGTATGGCAAACAGTCGGCACAGCATGACTGATTTCCTTTTTTACTGCCTGGAAAAATATCTTTGCCATTGCACATTAAGATAAAACATGGAAGAAGATGAAACAAACCTGTTAGACGCTGATGTGGTGGTCTCACGTCACCTGTGAAAATGTTAAATATCCCTGTTCCACTAGTCATTTGGAAGCATAAAACTTCAAGAAGATATAGATCTGTACATCATGCACAGACGTTTGTCATCTGGTAGCTATTAAATGTTGCCCATATTAGTCTGTTTAGGCACCAAGTGAAGTTGCTGGTGGGTATTTACTGATTTCAGTCACTTTTACAGTCTGCATGGTGTCAAGATGTCTTGAGATTGAAGGATACATTTCTCCTAAAATGTACATTACAGGCAAGTTATGAGAAAATAAATATTTTTATACAAGATGGTCACGATGCTTATGCTAACTCTTCCATTAAGGTGTTTTTTTGTTGTTGTTTGTTTTTTTTCTTTTTGTGGCTCAGCGCCTCGTCGAAGCGTGTAAGCAGATCTCCTGATCCATTACGAGTCACCAGCTGTAGCGGGACCACGATGACTCATGCGTACACACCCGTCCCGGCGCGCACTCAGGACCCCTTTCTCCATATTTGGCTGTGTGCGCCTCATTTCCGACACCTCTGTCCAATGGGCGGCCGCGCAGTCGCGCCACACGCACGACACTGGTGAGTCAATACCCCGCCTGTCCCAGTTCTTCAATAACAAACTGCGCGCTGCAAAACCGCATCCAATCGGTTGCTCAAGAAACTGGCAAAAATCACTTCGTGTCCAATGTTTTTTTTTTATTATTATTTATTTTGTATGTACAATTCCGAAGTGCTCAAAAATACAGCGTACAAATATTAGTGTTATTTCAGGTCTAACATGGGTTACACTATCACAAGCTTGTATGAAGGTTAGGGGATAGAAAGTAAGGCAGTTTCTGTCAGTAAACGCTAGAAACACCGATAAAAGTCGCTGCGTAAAAAAGGTGTGAAAGTAGTTCGTGTTAGTGCTGCTCTGGACATGCGGCAGGCGGCTGTGTGCTTGCAACTGTGTCGGTAAACGGTAGTCTGGTTCACACAGGCGCTATAAATTACCTGAAGTGTATTATTATTATTATTATTATCATTATTATTATCATCATCATCATCATCAATAGAGGCGGTTTTGACCTCTAAACATGCGCGCCGCAGCCTGAGTGGAGATTTTGGTGAATACCCCCCCTCCCCCTACCCTCAAAGTCCGGATGGCTAAAAGATCCCGTTTTAAGATGCATTTGGTCCCAAAGTATTGTCCCATGGTAGTTTAGAATGCTTGGAGCTGCTGCGTCAAAATGAGCTGACAGCCACTGTTCACATGGTCCATTACTTTCTGTTTGAGCAGAGCCAGCTCGTCCCGGAGGACGTTGGCGGAGGAAACCAACTCCGTGTTTTGGCTCTTAAGGTTTTTGACCCTGTCCTCTAACCGGGCGATTCTTTCCAGCTTCCTTTTCCGGCATTTGGACGCGGCCACCCTGTTCCTCATGCGCTTCCGTTCAGCTTTGATCCGCTCCTGGTCCTCCATGTCGATGGGGGAGAGCGGCGGGGTGTCGCCAGACAGCTCGGGCACCGTCTGCGGCTCCTCCTTGAGGGCGTGTAGCCGCTGGTGCTGCGCTGCTGCCACCTGGGGCTCCATGTGGTTGTGGGGCGGTTGTGGGTAACTCATAAGCGGCTGCCTGTCGCCGGCAGGTGCAGACGCAGAGCCCACGGGTCGACTGAAAGACCCCAGATTTGTGTACTCTGGAGGGTCGCTGCGCACAGAGCAGCTGTTGGGAATCCTGCCGATCTCCGCGGCTGCACCTCCGGAGGCCATGCCGTTGCCTGCCCCGGCCTGCGCGTCTGGGTGGACGGCTGTTTCCTGCTGTTGGTAGTGCATCTCCGCCAGCGCCCTCGCAAAGCCCTCGGCGAACCCCTCCTGCTCGTCGGAGATGTTCTTGGGACAGATGAACTGTGTGGGAGTGGGAGTCGTCAGCCCGGTGCAGGACTGGATGATCAGCCTTTCCAGTTCGGGCGAGGCCAACTTCAGCAAACCGACGTCGGGGGACGTCAGGATATCCAGCGCCTTGGAGCTCAGCTGGGGTTTAAAGTTTTTCGGGTCATTCAGATTCAGGGTCATGGTCTGTTTGAGAGTTTTGGGGTTGAAACCGTACACCGTCGCCCCGTCGTGCTGGGAGTTGGAAGCATTCACCGCTTCGTCGTAGAAAGTCGCTTCCATTTTTTTGGACATGAAGTTTTTAGTACGTTGAGGAAAACCCGTTGTTATTCTAAAAGTCCAAAAGGCGTCAGATACATATGTTCCGTGTATCCCTGTTCCGTGTTGTGGAGCTCGTCTATTGTCAAAGTTCAACTCACTTGACAACTTCGCGTCCGGACAAAACTTTTGTTTCTTCTTACCGTTCGGCCAACAACAACAAAAAACGTAGTTCCCCTGCGCCGGTCCTCTTTGTTTTCACACTTGAAGCATCTATTCTCATTCCCGCAAAACCAAACTCCGAATACGGATAATTCTTTCTATTACTTCCAACGTGGAGACGAACTTTATCCACCTCTAAGCTGCTGCTCTACTGAAAATAACAATGATGTCATTTCTACCGCCTCTGATTGGGTGGGGGCGCTCTATGGGCGGTCCTAGGTCTAATAACATGCAGGTTGCTCTGACAACTGGCCATGTCCCCGCCCCCCGCGATGGTTTATGGGATTAGGTAATGCGAAGAGTAAAGCAATGTACTCCAGAATTACGTATTCATTTTGAATATTTAGTTACCCCTCAGCCTCATTTACTAGTTGGCCATTCTGGTTTAACGATCACCGTAACAGCGCTGTAAAGATGATAGGCTAAAGAGAGAACATCCAATAAATCGCAATAAACACAGGATGAAACACACATTTCACAATGATACTATATAACCAGCCAAACGTTACGTGAATGACATAAAAGCGATCTTTTGACTGGAAAATTAGTGTGCATGGAAATTATTACTTAATCGTTTACTGGAGTCCTAAAGTTGTAAATTTAGGTGATTATTGTTTTTTGTTTGTTTGTTTTATAATGTAGTCTTTTAGTGCAATGATGCTTCTAACAGCAAAGAAAGAGGAGATATAAAGAAAAGTCTAGGTTTGTACTCTTATTACCAAAATTATATTATTGCAACTATTTACATTTTCTTCCTCTAGATGCTGTGATAATTACTTTCTCCATTCTCAAATCTGATTATCTGATAAGTAATTTCAAAAGGATTGTAATGCACTTTTATTACATACTGTTTTTTTTTTCTCAGCTCAGTCTTGCTAATGTTTAGAGCACGATTGGACACGGTAGAGGGAATATATTGCATTCATGGTGAAACTCACTCAGTGAGGCCTTAAATGTGAGCTGTTACTCTGCATCTGTGCCTGGAGGCTCAACGCAGATACACTCTGAATTGTCTCCTCTCCTAAATTGCATTATTGAACATGTCCTCCTCAAGCCTGTGATAAATAAGTCAACAGCCTCAGACGGCCAGAGTGAACCACAACTGCCAAACTCAAACCTGCGACGACACATATTTACTGCACATGTAGTATTCTAAGAAAATAAGGCCTGGACATTGGGTTTCTTCCACTCTTTTTTTTCTTTTTTACAGACTCTTCTGACCGCACACCTGAATGTCCCACTGAGGAATATTTTCCAATCAAACCTGCTGCGCTCCAGCCACACTTCCTGTTTCACCATTAGCTTTTCCCTTCCTCCACTCTGGTGGAGTTGCTTTTTAGATAACACCATTTTTCCTCCTCTCTGTCCAGTCCAGCTGTTTCCACTGCACACAGATGATTCTGGCAACCTCGAACATCCCTATTGTTCTTCTACATAGGTGGAACAACACACATGCATGGAAAAGATGTTGTTATTACAGTCAGAAACTGAAAATGGGATTTTTCTTTGAGAGCACACACACACGCACACACACACACACGCACACACACACACACACACACACACACACACACACACACACACACACACACACACACACACACACGGCACGTCCAGTGTTTGTTGAACACCATCTGTTTCTTCCTGTCCTGCTGCTTGGTGTGCACCATCTCTGCAGATCATTCCCGGTCCAAACACACCAACACACAGCTGTTGGTCTGTAAGAAAACACAGTAATAAGAAAACTCAGCAGGCTGAAGTCTAGACAGAAGTTTAATGTCTCACATGTCGCTGAGGGATTGAAAGATTTTGATGTTATGGCAGACCCTTCATCTTCTCAGTGAGTTTGTCAGATTATGGTTAAACACCAGGACTAATACATTGTGTCAATCAAAAGCAATATATACATTTGTTTTTATTTTACATATAAATACAGATTATCTTCCTTTTTGTATGTGGAACAGAGGCCACACAAATGGGCTTTTATCCCTTTGGATAGCTTTTTTTTAATTTTTTTTTTTTTTTTTTTTACATTAATTCAAGTCAGATAGGCACAGAATTTAGTGATGTTTCATCTAAAATAAACCAGTAACATGTTTGCCCTGTTAAACCAGTTGTGGCTCAAGCACAAGCTTTATTATTTAGGACCTGTGATCCATATTAATAATCTGAGTTAGACTTTTGTTGTATTAGAACACACCCCTATGGCTATCGAGATTAAGAGAATACCGTTAAGAATAAAATTGAAACATTAAGTAAAACTTTGTCAGGCAAGTTTCAAAAACCTTGGAAAGATGACAGAGTTCGTTATCTCTTAGCGCTGCGCCCTTTGAAATTGTGCGACTTTGCCCTTTTTGACCGCTTTCGCGTTCCGTCGCAGGCGTCCCGTCTGGCTCAAAGTCCGCCGAGGACAGTCTGAAAGTGTGTTTTCTCTGCACAAAAACAGAATTCTGATCCGTGGGGGGTCATTCCAGAGGACTCGCTCTAATGATTTTATGTATGTGATCACGCGTGCGCCGTAATTCTGTATGAAATATTGAAAGTTGTGTCGTTTTCGTGCTGGCGTAAGAGATAAATCACGAAAGCAATGCTGTTCTGTGTTAGTCTAGAAATGGTTCTTTTCCATATTAATAATTAGCCTTGGTGTTTGATTTTCTCATTACCCAGGTCGTAATGGCAGAGGTTTACTACGTGGGCGTGGATGTGGGCACCGCCAGTGTGAGGGCAGCCCTGGTCAGCAGGTCAGGTCTGCTGAGGAGCATTGCTCAGGAGCCCATCAGCATCTGGGAGCCACACACGGACCACTATGTCCAGTCCTCCACTGAGATCTGGGACAAGTGCTGCACAGTTGTCAAGGTAAGGTGCACAATCAAACTTAAAGTGATCCATTTAGAGAAGTAAACATACCATATAAATGTACATTACATCATTTTAGAACATTTGATGAGTATTCTTAGAGGTGATCGTTCCTATTTACCTCTTACATAGTGATTTCCATGGTTAAATTAGATGCTGTTTAATTAAACAATGAATGAAAGATAGTAAATAAATCCAGCAGAGCAATAAGTAACTTCATTTGTGCATGTAAAAAATAAGAAAGTAATATAGCAGTAAATTTAAGAACAACAATATGTTGCCGTAAACCTGACCTTACCCACTCACAGTCTGTGTCCAACAAATAAGTCCATATTCCAAATATTGCAGTAACTGTAGGCGGACAACAGCTGAACCAGTCTGCTGCTCTGTGTGTTTAATGTCTTCCAGAGGGTCACACAAGGTGTGGAGAGCAGTCAGGTACGAGGGGTCGGCTTTGACGCTACTTGTTCTCTAGTGGTGCTGGACCAGAACTTCCAGCCTGTACCTGTCACTCAAGATGGTAAAATAATTATTTCTTTCTACCATAAAAGAAAGAAAAAAGAAAACGTATTTGTACTTTTTCTTAAAATGCTTAGGTCATGACAGTGTGCTGTAATCCAGTTTAATTTGGATTTTGAAACCTCAAAAGCCTCCAGATGATGATTAATACATGCTGTGATCTAAAGTAATAGGATCCTTTATTGATTTCTGAGGACAAAACCCCCTCGTCTGTAGCGGGTCAATGTTCGGAGTCAGATCCGGAGCCGCAACCTCGGAGTTGCCGGACACAGAAAATTGGGAACTTGATGCTCAAACTGAATAATTGAGAAGTGATTCGCTGTTTCAGTACAAAATTCTTCAGAAGAAATCCACTCATTTGCGTTTGGTTGACCCCCAATGCCAGCAGGTGACAGACACAAGAACGTGGTGATGTGGATGGACCACCGTGCTGAAGAGCAGGCCACTCGCATAACAAAAACCTGCCACGGGGTCCTGAACAGGGTCGGAGGGATCATGTCACCAGAGCTGCAACCCCCTAAACTGCTGTGGCTCAAAGAGGTGAGAGGTGAGCCAGGCCGCAGCAGCTCCGCTCTGCTCTGTGTCCCTCCATTGACTTAGCAGCACTGGCCTCATTTGACCTTGTTCTTCAGAACATGCCAGACAGGGATTTCAGGATTTTCTGGTAATTTTATGACGCATATGGACATCCTCACGTCTCATTTCTGTTTTTCTTCCTCATTAGAATCTAAAAGAGAGCTGCTGGAACAAAGCTGCTCACTTTTTTGACCTTCCAGACTTCCTGTCTTGGAAAGCAACCGGCTCTCTGACACGGTGAGCTTTGTTTACTTTGTCCTTGGACCAAATATAGGCTTTAAAGAAAGAACAGAGTTGTCCCCTCTGCACCGCCAGTTAATTTAAAGTACAAAAGGACATTGTGTTCATCTGACATTGTTCTGTACTTTATGACATTGGTACATAAGGTCTTTATGTACCCTGGTGTGTAAGTGGACATATTGCCCTCCAGATGGATGGGATTCTAGCTTTTGGATCAGCATTGGACTCCAGGATTTAGTTGAAAACAACTTTTCCAAAATAGGTAATGGATGTTTAAAGCTTGTGAAAATCTTCAAAGGTGATAGACATTGCCTCTCAAGCTCCACGCCGTTACATAAAACTGCATTTTCTGCAATCCAGGCAGTGTGACATGTCCTCCAGGGAGCCCTCTGGGTGGTGGCCTCACCCAGGAGGCCGCAGCAGATTTGGGTTTGCACCCAGGAACTGCGGTGGGCGCTTCGCTCATTGACGCTCATGCCGGAGGCCTTGGTATGACATCAGAGACGCGTTTATTTTACCTGTCAAACATTTATCTACCAACAACCTGCAGTTACCCAGAACTGCACAGATTCATTCACCATCACACAAATAAATAAATTAGTTATTTTAATCAAGTCAAATAAACCATAATCACTCATACAGCTAAGACAAGCTATCACATGAAGCTTTCCTCATGCTTAAATCCTACCAAGGCTCTCTAAGCCTGGCCAAAAGAATCTGTTCTTAAAACAGTTTTCCATGAAACGCGCGGCACACTGTAACCAGGAGTGCTGTGTTTGCCCGGAGGCAGCGGCAGAGCTCTCGCCTGATTCACAAATCCTGACCATCTGGTTTTGTTCGCTCAGATAAACTGCTCATGAACTCTGCTCTCTGACCTCAGGCTCTAACCTCTGTTGGGCCCATAATGTTCAACCTTTCAGAGGTTAAAGCTCGCTGCCATTTTAGTTGTCATGCATGTCTGGCTGACGTGACACCCCCACCCTGCACTCACGCTGAAATGTTCATTTTTAACTGAAACCAGCTTTAAAAACATCATTCCTGATTATTTTGACTGTCACTGCTGGGCCAGTGAACCTTTTATCTCCTGCAAAATAGAGATGAATATGATTAATATCTGCATTTTCTTTTTTCTTTGCAGGAGTTCTGGGTGCAGCTGTGAAAGGGTTTAATCTGCCCTGTGAGGACCAGCCAATCAGTGCACGCATGGCAGTGATCTGTGGGACATCTACCTGCCACATGGCCGTGAGTGGACTGCACTTACTCGCACATTTCATTCAAGATGATAAATAAATGCAGAATTCCATCTACTTTCATTTGAACTTTTCACACTTTCGTGAGACATTTTTGAGTGAAGGCTGTGAGACTGTGAGTGCGAGTGTGTGTGTGTGTGTGTGTGCGTGCGTGCGTGCGTGTGTGTGTGTGTGTGTGTAAGCCTTGCCCTTCGTGCTATGCCAGTAATAAGACTCAATTAATGCCACACTTTTGTGACATTAATCCTGCGCTAACATCAAGTGTTTTCCTCTTTGCTTCAGATTAGTGAGCAGCCGTTGTTTGTGCCAGGCGTGTGGGGTCCCTGCCTGTCTGCCATGGTACCTGGAATGTGGCTCAACGAGGGAGGCCAGAGTGCGACAGGAAGGCTGGTGTGTGTTCCAAAAACATGCTTCATATCATTTGCGTCAATCAACACTACATTAGAAGACAAATCAATCCATCCCAGATGTCAGCGATTTAAATCATACTGTTGAAAATCTTTACTGATTACAGTGTAATTGGGGAAAATCCAAATAACTTACTTGCTGAATACTGGATAGTCAAAATAAAAGAATAAATTAGCTCACAGGCTGATCCGGCTTCTGTGAATTGTCTTAAAACAACTCACAACAGTGGGTGGTCTTCTGGGGATCTCCTCCCACACCTGGATCAGGGCATCATTCAGCTCCTCGACAGTCCGCAGAGTGACGTGGCAGCTGCTGATGCCCGATGTCCCAGAGGTCCCAGTTGTATTCAGGCCTTGGGACCGAGTGGGCTGGTCAGTAGCATCAGTGCGTTTGTCATCCAGGTGCTGCTGACACACTCCTGCCACATGAGAGTGGGCCATGTCATGCAAAAGAAGGACCCAAGGCCCACTGCACCAGCCTGTGGTGCGATAGCTCAACTCAAACTTGAGTTGAAAAGGTCACGGAGCAGAAGCAGAAAGAAGAAGCTTGTCTTTTTTCACTCTCAGCATGACTACATGTGTGTCTTCAATGGCTCTCCAAGGGTGATTCACAGCCATCGGTGTTCCTCTCGTCTCTGTCACATGCTCAGTCTGTTCTGACACCTTTTAAAGGTCCTTTTGTGGGTTTCTGGCAGTGCTTCACCTGTCCCTTCCTCCTTCCTTGCATTTTAAATGAATCAATCTTTTTCTGTCTATTTCCTCCCTTTCACTTTTGTTTCTGCCTCTGTCAGATAGATCACATGGTGCAGAGCCACCCCTCCTTCACCCAGCTCCAGGAACAGGCCCGGCAGAGGTCAGGGGATTCATTCATTGTTGAACTTCTTAAAACAGTTCTTAAATCCGTTTTAAGCACACACTTCTTCCCTGTTGAGCTGTGCAATGATCATGTTCATGTAGAGTTCTTTTACTTCGAAGGTTTAACAGTAGTTTTGTGAACGTTTAAACAAATGCAGCGGAACAATAACTTAAAAATGGTGTTTAGGCTGCTTTTAGATTCCTTTCTGAATTTAAAATGACCCGTAATTTTCCATATTACATCCAGATTTCCCTTCACTGGTGACAACACGTACAGTTACCTGAACAACCACCTGAGCTCCATGGCCGGCTCCCTCTCTGCCGTGGACCTACTGGGCTCCAGTCTGCACGTCTGGCCCGACTTCCACGGGAACAGGTCCCCCCTGGCTGACCCCACCTTGAAAGGCACGGTGAGGGAAGAGGGCCTTTCAAATTCAGATCTTCTCTCTTCAATCTAAACCTGTTTTCATCCCTCGTTAAATCTCGTCATCTGACATGTTCATGTCTGTGTGGGCTCCACATTCTGGTTGCAGGTGATCGGATTGTCGCTGTCTCAGAGTTTGGATGATTTGGCTCTGCTCTACCTGGCCACTGTACAAGCTTTGGCTGTGAGTCACTGTTTCACTCATTATTCAGCGTATAATGACCTTGTGCGACCTCTGACAGTCATCGTTACCCTGCAAGTGCAATTGTTTGCTGTCTTGTGACCGGATTCATCTCCTTTCTTCTGATCCGGATTCAGCTGGGTACGCTTCATATTTTGGAGGCAATGAAAAAAGCAGGACATGACATCAGAACTCTCTTTTTCTGTGGCGGTTTGAGCAAAAATCCTCTGTTTGTCCAGATCCATGCCAACGCTACAGGTATGAGATGATGAGAGCCATCTTGTCCTTTATTAAAAATACAGAAATTCATTTGGTGTTTTAAATCCATCTGGGATTATTTCTACCCAACTTCACCGTTTTGGCTGACAGGGCTGCCTGTGGTGCTGCCCGACCAGACGGAGGCCGTGCTGCTGGGAGCAGCCGTCCTGGGTGCGTGCGCATCACAGGACTACAGCAGCATACAGGTGAAGTGACGGACAGAAAAATCCATCCAGAAGTCATTTCAACAGACGATGCTTATCTAGCCCACCTCAGTGCTAATCCATGGATCAGCCAGTCACATGCTTTCATTTCACCACCAACTGTTACCTTTTAACACCAATATCTTCATTTTGTATTAGTCTTTTACAATTTTTATAGTCCGGAACCAAAATGATGTCACCCACAATGGTCTCACCCTGTGACATCACCCATGATATCATCTGCCTGCCCACCGAGTCCGTACACCATTAGATTACGCCGCCCAGAGCCCAGGCAGGCCTGCTGTCCTGCTTTTTATCCTTTCAACACTTTTCCTAAGGTCCTGAGACCCACAGCTAGGCCCTGCATACACAGCCCTGCCACCAAAAGAGAAAACAATTAATGTGCTCATGCCATTCTCTGGTCTCAGGGGGCTCATGCCTCCAGAGTAATTACTGCTTGCAGGCAGAGAAAGCTTAATAAAGAGTATTAATTATAAAGCCAACCCTTAAAAGCCAGGCTTCCAAGCTGCTTAACAGTTAAAAACAGCAGAACAACAGTAATTAAGTGCAGTAAAACGATGATGCACATTTAAAAAAAGATCTCACGTCCATCTGTTGCGGCATATTTAGTACTTTGCGGACCAAAAATCATGTTGTGCAATCAAATGAACCTGACCGCAAAAGCTTTTGAACGGAGCCAAACGCAGCTCGGATCGTCACGAACTCGGTCTCCATCTGCTGGCTGCAGCCGCAGATCAAAGAACGCGGATCAGCTGGCTTCACACGCTGGTTTGTCCGCAAGGAGTGTTCAGTTTAAGAGAAGAAGTTTAATCTCATCCTCTGGTACCTTGGCACCCGAGCTTGACACCCAGGTTCCTGGCAAGCCCTTAAGCCAGATGTACTAAAAATAAGGCATTATTGTTGGGCCGGGCTGCACCTGTCAGTCCATTTTCAGCCGTAACATAACAGGCAGTTGTTGTGTCTGATCCTCTGAGCTGCGTGCACTCAACTGGCTGGATTTGCGCGGTTTTGAAGGCAGAGGGGCCCTGCGCCGCGTGCGTCAGGAGCACAGTTGTCCCAAAACGCGCTGCGCTCGCCTCGCCTCGCCTCGACGCCGTAACTGGGTCACGGCTGGCCCCAGACTGAATGTGCACAACATGATTTATTGAGTGATGTTTCTCACGCTCTCGCCTCGATTCAGGAGGCCATGGAAAAAATGGCTAAGGTGGGAAGAGTCGTCCGCCCTGATGGTGAAGTCCAGAGGTGAGCGAAGAAACATCTGCACACACGTTGAATGTGTCTCATTTAATGGAATTTGCATTTAAATAAAACAGCATCATCTGCATTCAGTCAATTATTTTAGGGATAAATATTCAGTAATATAATATTACTACGCACATTATGGCAGGAAGTGCTGCATTAAAATGAAAAGCTCAGTATGCTTCACATTTGTTTGTTTCTGTTTTACACTTTTTTCAGCTTCTATGAGAGGAAATACAAGGTGTTCCTGCAGATGTTTGCCCACCAGAGGGAGTACCAGGACCTCATGAACCCACGATGACGTCACCAGAGTGGGATCACTGATGAGGAGCCCTAAATCTTTGTTCAGAGGTCCTATGAACTATGTCATTAACTGGAATGCAAACAGCTGTCTTCGGTGCTCAATATGTAAAAGTCAGCGCGAATATTTGATTATTTCCTGACATAATTTCAGACAAATTACAGAATACCTCCTGGACAGGCTGTTGCATCCTTTCAAGGCTATAGAGAACGGAGACAGCAGCATAAAGAGGGAGGTGCACGATGGTGAATGGAGATATTTCACCATCAAGGCCTGAAACCTGAAATGTTCCAAATAAACAGCTGAAAAGCTGAAACTGTCTGGATTCTCTATCGCCTCACTGGTGTACTCATTCCAAAGAGGAATCTGTTGTTACATATTCCCTGGATCAAAATTGATAAGCCCTCCATTGATGCTGCCGACCGGTGGGGGGAGGGGGGAACACCAAATCCTCCACAGCTGAGTTAACATCCATCCCTCAGACCAACCCGTGTTCCCAAAAGTCATGACAGTTTTATTTATTCTTCCACATGGGTGAAAACGGCACATTTACATTCCAAAACATTTTAACCCAGATAAATTCTCAGTTTTTTCTTCAAAAACAAAAAAACACAGATTTTTGTAGAAAGTAGGTCAGAGATTTAAGCATTTGGGGCTGTTTAATATTTAATCTTGCTGAGTTAAAGGCAGACTGATTCGTCTGTCTTCCTTGGATGAAGTCAGAAGGTCTGGTTGGCCGTTCACTGCGTCCGTCCGGGATCACGGCTGGGGTGTGTAGCGCAGGTACTTCTTACCTGAGGGCAGCTCTTTGGTGTAGATGCCTTCAGGGAACATGGCAGCAGCTTCCTCCTCAGACATGCTGGGAGGGACCATGACGCAGTCTCCAGGCTGGGAGCAGACAGGTGTCATGGAAACAAAGTCAGCTGGTTGCCGGATAAACCTGAAGCCTGTCGGAGGCGGGATGTACCTTCCAGTCAGCCGGGGTGGCCACTCGTTTAGTGGCTGTGAGCTGCAGAGAGTCCACCACTCGTAAGATCTCGTCAAAGCTGCGTCCGGTGGTGGCGGGATAGAGCAGCGACAGCTTCAGCCTCTTGTCGGGACCAATAATAAACACCTAAACACAGAGCAGAGGTGGAAGGAACGCATTACATGCACCTCTCACCAATATGGAAAGATGACCCTAAAAACAAAACAGGAGGCTGCTTTGGACACTTGCACAGCGGGCTGTGAGTGGCATGCCGTCCTCGTCCTTCTCATCCGGGTCCAGCATGCCCAGGGACACTGCCAGCTCCCGTTTACTGTCCTCTATGATGGGGAAGGGCAGCTCGCAACTCTGGCAGTCCTGGCAGTTGTAGGCCAGGATGTCCTGGTAAGTGGAGAGACATGTACAGTTACACGTCCAGCTGTAATAGCCCAAATGTCTCCCATCTGTTTTTTGCAACCAAATTCTCAAAAGCAAATGTCGTCTTATTAAAGAGCATGTGTCTGTGTTTGGACCTTGGTCCAGCCATGGTGGTCCTCCAGGCAGCTGATGGAGAGAGCGATCATTTTGACCTGGCGTTTGCTGAACTCGCTGCTCAGCCGTGCAGCTCGGCCCAGCTCCGTGGTGCAGACAGGTGTGTAGTCTCTGGGGTGGGAGAACAGGATTCCCCACCTAGAAGAAAGACAGCGAGTGAGGCTGGGCCTCGGGTCAGACCGAGCTTTCGGTCTGACACCACTTTCCTTTTCAAAAGGAGGACAAACGCCTCTTAATGCTGAGGTTGTGTGAGCGGATGGAGCACATTGTCTTTCACGCCCACTTGTGCTAAACCTAGAATGGGGGATTTCCTGTATTGTTGAAGGCTGTTTTAGAGTTGACATCTAAACTCTATATTAAATGCCTGATTATCTTAAATGTGGTCATGACTTCTAAAAGCTACCCAAATTCCCCATTACCACGCATATGGAAAACATTTTAAAAAACAGGGTAAAACTCGGATTTCTTTTACTTTTAAAACTTTTAATTGTGTAGGGAGCTACCACATGGGCAAAGGCTGCCCTCTGTGAGCACCTGCCCGCTCCCTCCGAGCTCTTCCCTCCTGCTTTTAATCACTTGTGCATTCTGACTTCAGGCACCTTCTAACAGCGACTGTAAAGGTGGATCATCTCCTCTGGAGTCCGCGTCAGGCTCCACTCTGAGAGCGCGCTGGCAGGACAGGATGCCGCTCAGACTAACATTAGTTGCCAAAGCAGAAGTGAGAAATCGCGCACAGCAGCTCAGAGCTTCTCTCTTGGAACCTAATTCAGTCATTTACCCAATGAACACAAACATCTTCCCCCGATAACACAACTTACGAATCGCCGAGAAATTGGTGAAAGCTGATTGTGCCAGTCGTGCTTTCAGCCCTGAAGTCCGGGAACACCTGCCCGAGCAGCAGCCCCGGCATCTTCACTTGACTGTCACAAGTTGTGCGGCAGCTCCAGACACCAACAGGACGCGGAAGCTTCACTCTCAACCAGCTCATCTCCTCAGACGTCAGCGCTCACCGTGCACTGCACGGATTTCACGCGTGCGTGCTGAATTGTTTGGCACAAGTTTCTAAATGACTATGGAATGGCCCAACTGTTGTTGTTGACTGAACATTGAGGTATTACTCTGTGTATTTGTTTGACATGTTACTCATTAATGATTACCCTACTATTTTAAGATGCTGCAACCACGTGACCAGAGGAGTCCAGTCCTGAACTGGTGACCCCGTCACTCCAGTTTGCAGGATGAGAAGCAAACGGCCACAGCAGCATTAAAGAGTTTGAGAGTAAAGAGAAAGACCGGGTGGATTGAAAAAAGACGAGTGTGAACACTTCCACAGGGAGAAATGTCCTCACCGACGTCGCGGAGGAGCAGCTGTCGTGGAGGTGCGTGTGGAAGCCGGGCATCGTTGTCAGACTGCAGCGCTCGTCGCCGGAGCTCCAGCTGTTCCTATTTTTCCTCCGGAGCCCAAACTGAAGACTTTCCCGTCAGTCTGAGTCAGCCCATATTCACCATAACGCTCCGGTTCCTGTTAGCGATCGACCTGTGGCTGTCCAAGCGCCTCGGAGTGTGCGCCTGCGAGGACTCATCGTGGGGCGGGATTCGGCCTCTGGTGCGCCTGGTGGAGTTCTCCGGCCATGTCATCCCGTGGCTCATCGGCACCGTGTACACGCTGCTGCGTGGGGAGAGCGCAGAGGAGCAGGAGGTCATGCTGAATCTGGCACTGGGTGAGTTACGCATAACGGCTGCGGGAAGCTGCTTTGCTTCCAGAAGATGATTGATATTATTGGATGTGCAGATTAAAAGAGCTGATTTCCAAAGCTTTTACGCATTTGGCACAGCGACCTGGAAACACGTTCTCCCAAATTATTTTAATCAAAACGCGTCCAGGTGATTAGATGGAATAGCAATCACAATTTAAAGGCTCAAAATCCAGCTCAATGCGCGCGACTCCAGAGTCCCATCTTCCAAACCCGAATGGTTGCTTCAACGGAATTTTGTCAATGTCCTAGAAATAGCACCGTGCACAGGCCAAGGTGTCAGACACTGGCCGTGCCAGGGCTCATGTCTGTCTGTCTGTCTGTCTGCGCGCCCCACCGTGCCGGTGGAAACTTTTCCTTTCTGACCATCGAGACGCGCACGCAGCATGGCCCGCGCTTTATTTGCACGTGCAGATTATGTGTGATGACAGACGGCTGCACCGGTAGAACCGGATTGTTCCGGCCCGGAATAGCAGAGCTATTCCTGTCCGATATCGTTGGGGAAATGCTGAGGACGCATTCTAATGAAGTTTTCTAGGAATTTAGAAGGTTGGATTTCTTTTTATGACGTTACTTCCGTCTTGCTTTTGTCACCCTTTTTCCAAAATGTGATATAGTGACTCAATAATAAATATCAAAGTGCAAATAAACACCTGACATTTCAAAACTCTCATGGATACTCGGTTTAAAGTGGGTACCATCACTAACACCTGTGAAGTGTTGAAGGTCAGTCGAGAACTCACACTTTGTTTAAATACTGTATATATGCTCCTGCAGTAACTGTAAATATATACAGTATATATGCTCCTGCAGTAACTGTAAATATATACAGTATATATGCTCCTGCAGTAACTGTAAATATATACAGTATATATGCTCCTGCAGTAACTGTATCAGTGACACCATCTGCTTCCTTCTGGCAGCTTTGCTGCTGGACCTGCTCGTGGTCAGAGTCGTGAAGGCAGCGGTGAGACGCCGCAGACCTGCTCAGAACCGCTCTGACATCTTCTCCACCTTCTTCGTGGAGCGTTACTCCTTCCCCTCGGGCCACGCCACACGGGCGGCCCTGTGCGCCCGCTTCCTCCTGGCCCAGCTGGTGGACACGGCCTCCATGAGGGTCCTGGTGGTGGGTTGGGCCACCCTGGTGAGCCTTTCCCGGCTGCTGCTCGCCAGGCAGTATGTGACTGATGTGGGCTTTGGTTTGGTCATGGGTTACTGCCAGTATAGTCTTGTGGAAAGGCTGTGGGTGACCTGGGACTGCCTGCAGGACCTGCTGCTCCTGCGACTGAGCGAGAGGCTCAACAGGGCGTACGGCGGACTCTGGATGGCAGGTTTTAAACACTGACTCTGTTGGAACTATGTGAGTGGGGAAGAGTTATTGAGTGTGTGTGCAATTTTGAAATTCCCTGCTGCTGTGAGAGGTGACGTTCCCTACATTTTTCCTTTATCTCTATTAGTTTCATATTATTTGTGCTTTTTTTTTTTTTTTTTTTAATAATGAAGGAAACGTTGAAGTGGCTCAAATGCGACTTGTTTGGAAAATATTAACAACGCATGAATGTCATCTTACAAACCAAAACTGGTTTTAAGTTTAAAATAAACAAGTTTAAGCAAAAGATTCCATCAGTTATCTGTGCATCACGCTGGTGGCTGTGGATGGAACACTGTGTGTGTGGAAGCAGAATGATGCTGGCACACAAATGACTGGTCAAACAAGCCTTTCACAGAAGCATGTAGTGGTGCAGAATCTACTGCGGCTCTCTGATGACCTGCGTTTAATGTATTTGTGTGACACTGGTGGGGGCAGTTGGGTCCCACTCACCCAAGTTTCCATCAGCTGCTGCTGCTGAGTCTCCTGACTGTCATTATAATACTTCCCCTCTACTGTTACAATGTCATTAAACTCTGCTGCTGACCACCGTTAACAGTGCACCATCTAAGATAATCCATGCACTGAAGACCTGAAAGTATTTTTACCTTTAAAGCGCTAACCAAAGATTAGACGAGCCCTTTTATTTCGAGCGCCTGCAGCGGTTGGCTGGCGTGTGGTTTCTCAGATTCTCCATCTCACTGTCACCCACAGTCAATGACACAGGCTGAATTTGTGTTTTTTGTCTAAAGATAATGTTATGATGATCTGGTGACTGGTAGAGTGTTCTCAAACTCTCACTTGATGTTAATATGATGAGCTTTTAAAATCTTTTTTTCTGGTCTGTAAGCGCCAACTGACTGGATGGACGTAAGGCGAAGGTGCCGCTAGAGGGCGCTGCAAATCAAGCAAACAGGCCCGCCGGACCTGGTTTTAGGAGTCGGGACTCCAGCGCGCATGTGTGGGGTTGAACCCAGCCCACCCCAACTGCTGACTGAAACACAGTTACAAACTGATGAAACCGTAAGGAGGTTAAGTAAACTGCAACAGAGTCCTTCAATTATTCATGTTCTGTGTAACTCCTCACTGGAGAGGTTGGGACTTTTTCCAGTGTTTGCATACAGATTCCATACATTTCCTGTTAACTGATGCTCATTCCTAATCAGAGCGGAAACTGGAGGTCATACGTAGAAACTATAGGGAATGTGCATTTATTGTTACTGAGGACACACAGAAACCACAAAATATGTTTAAAATGTTTTATTGAGAGTTTAAATTACATGAAAATGTATTGACAGTTAGAGACACTGATTAATGTCACTGAGATCATCGCAGGCTCCACCTGAAACCTGGCTTATAAACATCTTTTCTGCGGGCATAATGCATCTTATTTACAGCAGTGATCTGGAAAAAACAACAAAATACTATTGATACAGAAAAGACAACTTCAGTGAATCACAACGTGTCTGATATATACCATATATTTTCATTCAGTTTGCATCAGCTGAGTCTTATATGCAGAGCATTTAGCTGCTTCTGGGGTTGGCCCTGCCCAGTTTGACGTCATAGGTGACCATGTGGAAGTTGTCCCATGCGTACAGCTTCCTCTCGGCGTGGTTGTAGTCCACCATGCTGTTGTAACGGTACTTGTTCTTGAAGGTCACAGAAACCGCCTGCCCCACCCTGCTCGCTGTGTCAAACATGTAGTTAATGGTGGTGTTGGGGGCGGTGTAGCTGGCGACCGTGTACAGACGTCCACATATCATGAAAGCGTTGGCCACGGTGTTCTTCCTGATCTTGGTGTCCCAGGTCTTCTTCACCTCCAGGTTCTCGGGGTTGAGCTGCGAAATCACGATTGCGCCCCGAGCTTTGCTGGTGCTGTAAATTACCCACAGACCCTGTTCGTCCACCGCCAGGTCGATGTCGGTGTAGCCCCCCCAGGAGTAGGGGTGCTGACCGTGGAAGCCGGCGTGGGGCAGGTCAAGACGGGCCGCCACGCTCTCGGAGGCCAGGTCGTAACGTATCAGGGTACGGCTGCGTTTGCGTTGGTAGTAGAGAGAGCCGCGGTAAATGGTGGCCCCTGTGCTCTCTAAGGGCTCGGGCAGGACCAGCACCTTCATGGGGAAGCCCTGGGAGAACTGATCTATGTCTTCATATGCAAACAGCTGAAGGACTTCCTTCCCCACAGCATCAACGCGCCACACGGTCTTGTTAGTGTACGGAGAACCCAGAGGCTCTGGATCCTTCAGCCACACTCCGTACTTGCCTGTGATGCTATCAGCCTTCCGGTGCATGACGGGATTCCCCACTGACAGCAGCTCTCCACACCCTGGAACAAAAACACTGATTCAAACTAAGGTCTTCACACTCCATCAGCTACACCAGCTTTAATAACACCCAGACTTTACCAGTTGAGTTCCAGTTTCCATCAGGAATGAGACGGGATGCTGGAACCTCGGTCACTTCAGCCTTCATTTCCTGGTAAGTGCCATTTTCTGAATTATATTCCGGGTCTGGAAAAATCCAAATCAAGTACAGAACATTCATAAAAACAAAGGCTGCAGATGATTCTTAAACAAGAGGCTCATTTCAGTTAAACGCCACTCATTTATCACATCCATCAAAGCTCAAGTGCTGTATTTATTTCACAGCTTCGGCAGGTTCTCTCTGTAACTTTGCCTTTTTTCTGCTCCTGAGGATCACATGCATATAAACAGACATGCATGAGCTGCAAAGCCATAAAAGAAGATTCTGAGTTGTAAATTCCAATCTGCTGACTCAACCCTGGAGGGCTACCTGAAACCTGGCCTGCTCTCCTGCAGCGACACTTTTTCAAAATCCTCAACCACAAACACGAACGACAAAAACAAGCCTGAAACGATATTTCTGTTTTTGTCCAGCCTCCTAAAATGTTCTGACTCAGTCATGCACGTACCTCTGGCCGGCTGCTCTCCGTGCTGACTTCGCCCTGAGGTGTGCGTCTGAGGACAGGGCTTCTGCTTCAGGCTCTCTGCTTCCCTCACCTGCTCTTCCAGCCTCCTCTGTAGCTCCAGCACTTGTTTGTTCAGACTCTCCTTCTCCTGCTCCAGCTGATCCCTCTCCAGCGTGACCTGGGTGTACGCCTCCTGCAGGACCTCCTCGCCAGTGGCCTCGACCCCGGCCCCGGCGCTGCCGTCCACTCCCGCTATCAGCCGGCTGACCAGAGCTTCCAGTAAAGTGAGCCTGGAGGTGACTCCATCCAGCTCTGGTTTCACGCTGCCTGCAGAGCAGCTGGACTCCACCGGGCTGGTCACGGTGAAGGTGTACTGGCATTGCCCAGCCTGGTCACCGGGGCGATGGGGAGAGCTTCTCTGCTGAGCCTCGCTCTGAGACAAACAGGAGAGACACAGGATCAACGCCTGGATCCACATTTCTGCAGGTAGACTCAGCTTTGCAACACAAATGCAAGTATTTATTTTGAAGGTAGTGTCTCCGCCTGGCTCTCTGCAGCTGGTTGACTCTGTGGTCAGCGGAGGTCACTGTCTGCATCCCAGCAATGCCCAGAGTAGGATATTTATACAGTTAAGTGCTGCGGGAGTGGGAGGGGATGAGGAGGCTGGCGAGGAGGGAAATAGCCAGGGGCTGTGCTGTGTGAGGAAAGGGCCACATGTTTTTGTGGAGTGGGCTGAAAGCGACATGTCGCACATGCAGCATCAGTGGAAAATTTCCACAATTTGATGTTTGTTTTTTCCTGCAAATTCTTTCATTTCATTGCAGCCGTCGGTTCGTGTCCACGGCTTGTTTTGACTGCACCGCATCCCTTTATGTGTCTACCTGCAGCGCTGTTTACTTCCTCCGTAACCGATGGTTTCACTATTAAACCTCCACGTGATTAACCGTAAACTGCTGGGTCTGGGATGCAATTTGGGTTTGGAATCTGGATGCCAGCATTAGGCCGGTCCAGCAATAAGACATCCTGGTTCCCCTCTGAGGATCTGGGAGCCACTGCAGGGCAGGATGTCTGGCTCAGGAGCCGACCGTAACGATCCGAAAACAAAGTCCCAAAAAAACAACACTTCAGCCATTTGATGACTGCAATAGTTACTTTATATACATTTCCCGGTTGGATGTGAGTGTGTGATGGACTAATCTATAAATTCCCTCATGCACTGAGATCTCATGCAGTGACTCAATATGACGAATGACTTGATGTATTTGTATGATTCCAGGAATCGTGACTAATGGGGGACTGCACACTTACATGGCTGTGTGCTGGCAGTGACCAACTAGCTGTCACCATCAAAACATCCAGGTTGGCTCCGTCCGCAGGGTCCGTTTGACTTCAAATTTGTGATGGTATAGATTTGTTTATTCTACGTGTAACAAGTCATTTTAGAAATTTATAGTCGGACAAAAATCCAGCTTAAATATGAAAATGCTTCATTTTTGAGATGTTTTACAGGATAGAAATGATCTGGATATAATAAATCCATTAAAAAGCCATCAGGATTCAGCCAAACAATAGTTTCGAAATGTCTCCCCACTACTAACAACCTTTCTATGATTCATGATGGTGTGCATTCAAAGTCTCATCCTGAAGGTGTTTTGTTTTTATTTGACTGGCCTGTCCGCCGTCCATAAATCAGTGTTAGTATTAAAATCAGCCCACAGACTCACCTGTGATCCAGCTGTCTGCACGTGAGGAGGCCTGGCACATCACGTGGAGACAGCCAACACATCACCGCCAACAGCTGCAGAGGCTGCTTCAGCGGGTAGAAAGGCTTCACGGGTGCAGCCTGTTACCACTTCCACTGGGGAGGACTAACAGACCAGTTTACCCAGTACGGCACCTTCCAGCGCACATCTGTGTTTACTCCCACAGGATGGAGCTGCTGCCCAGTTAGCGTGAACCTTTTATAGCTCGTGGAAAGAATTCCACAATATTTTTTTACCACTGATGTGTGTTCTTATGTAATATTATGACAACCCAAAGAGAGAACAGGACCTCCTCCAGTTTACTGGTGTGACCGTCCTGAGAGTTAGTGGTGCTCAGTGGTGGTGCGTAAGCTTTTCCTCACGTTACATCTTCTGCAATGGTTTGCTCTCTCATTTGCTTTTCCTTCCTTACCCTTATGTGCACGGTGTGAGGATAATCAGCTGTCTTTCAGTAAAAATACAGATTTTTATTTATTTTTAATCAAGTTGAAGTTCCAAAGCTTTGATGCAGACAGGTGGGAATGGGACACATAATTGGAAGTGAACAGTTAAGTTTACATTCAAATAATTACTATTTTAACATCTCAAAAATATTAAATACTGACATGATAAACACGCCCCCCGAGGCTTGTGGCTCCCTATCAATTAAATCGCCGTAGATGTGAACTATGCAATCATGAAATTTAGTAATTAATAACAAGTCGACCAGCAAAAATCTGTAATATAAAAACAAGTGACCAAACCTTGATGTCATGGTTATTACAGTCACTTTGGCAGTTATTTCAAAGTAAAAGCCTTCAGAGTTGAGCAGTTGTTGGCTCTATTGAATTTCCATCATTTAATATACAACAGGGACTTTTTAGGGTTGCTTTTCTTTCGCTGTGGATACCGTGACGTTACGCAACAGGAAAGAAGGAGGCCTGTTGGGGACATCAGAGGCCCAGATAAAAACAGAGGATCAGCGTGTCTTCTGAAGCAGGACAGGCACGTGTAAAAGTGAAAAACTCCCACTGTGGTTGCTGCTGCTTCCACAGGCTGATCGCTAATTTCAGGGGTTTTATGGAGCAAGACGTTTGGCTGCAGACAGGCCGCTCCCCTCACCAGACTCATTAGACAATGAAAACAGGACTTCCTGGAGACTGCTGAATGGCGTAGTTTCTGCGAACCCATTGAAAAACCTTCTCTGGCCCAGCAGACGCACATTTACAGGCGTTAAATGTTGCGTAACGCGCTTTTACGTGGGTGCCATCTGACTTGTTGATGGGCAATGTAATACAGAGGTGGAACGTTACCACATAAGTGTTGAGTAATGAGCCTCGAAAAAACTCCTGGAGGGGTTTCTGACAGCAGCTTTCAGAGTTTAGCTATTAGTTATGAATTTCTGTCAGGTTTAGATGTCAGTGTGGAAAGAACACCCCTGAGAATGAAAGTCGCAGGCACGAACACAGTCATATTTAAGTTCAAAAGTACCTTTTTGGCTATTAATATAATAATATATATAATCTAAAATCAAAATCAAACTGCCTGTATTATCAGACTATGATGAAAGCAAATAGTTCAGCGGTGGCCTCCGTGGGCTTGGGTGCCTTCGTGTCTCCAACCGTCTGATTCGTACTGGCAGAAATGCTCTCTCCACGAGTGACGGGATGAAGATGTTTGTGTGATTTATAGTGAGACGCTGACGGCCAAGCACGATAATGAGATACTGCTCACTAAATGGGCCCGCAAAGGCTCTGAGTCAGGTGTTTCTGAGGAAGGCATTAAAGTGGCCCGCCGCCTGCAGCCAGGCTATAATCACAGATGGCACGCCTGCGTGCACGGAGGCTCATCCTCAGGGCGGCGCAGTGGGTGTCGTCTGCTCTTTGACAGGTGTTAGAGCGCAGGGTCTCATTACTGATGCAGACATGGCACCACGGGCCGCTTGGTGCTCAGACGCACACCAATCTGAAGCCGTGGACGCCACGCGGCCCCGCTGTTGTTTACTTACTTTCTGAGGCCTCTCAAGAATGTCTCCCGGTGAGACATCAGCGCTCCCAGACAGCGAGGGCTGAGACCGAGCAAACACAGCCGGTTGGTTGGCTGGACTTTCGTCCGCGGCAGCTTGAACTCAGCACAAAGAAGCTTCCCATGGATGGATGCTGCATCACGCTACCTGAAAAAAACAGACCTGATGGTATTAACAGACAAATAAATCAGATTCATCTGCAGGAATTTCCTCCACAGCAATAAATCCAAGAAAATGTGGAGAGACACAGGCTGAAAACTGGGCTGGAAATGCCATCGCCAGTCCAAGATGGCAGCCTCCCCATCCGGGCTGCATTTACTGATGAGCATCAGCTGATAAACTTGAAGACCGCCCATCAAATGTTGGGATAAAAGTAAGTTATCCTCTTGAGTGTAGATGGGAAGCATCCACAGCCCGCATCTCCATCTTTTGTGACATTACCTCATCTAAACACAGTGTAAAACTGAAGGAATTCCTGCCTTCATAATTCCAGTAATATCTCTCAGGGTGTAAGTGTGGGTTTACACAGACTCCACCGCTTCTAATATGCACATTTAACAGAAAATTCCTTCTTTTCTACAACATTTTTGTGTGCGTGCTGGTGTGTGTTATATGTCTGCCCTGTTTAAAGGTGCATTATGTAATGGAGGTATTCTTATTGATGACAGTTTAACAGGGGGGCCCTGGCCCCTAAAGACATGTCAGCCAAATAAAACGCTAAAAAGAAGGAAAACTGAGCCAACGTGAGTCTGCTCAGGAGCAGGAACGCCACCACAATGTGCCCAACTAAACCTGTTTTCCTCTTGAAGCAATCACAGCTTCATTCCTCGGCAGCTCTCCTCTCCCTGCAGGTCTGGTCATCTCATTTTAGTACCAACTGAGCAACAGTCGACTAAATTCTTTCCACACGTGCGTTTAAATTTAATGCCGGATCCATTTTTATCGTCCGGTGAAGGTTTCGCTTTGTGGAATGGAAAATAATGACGGCGCTTCTGAGAGCACATCGCGTTCTGGCGCCTCTGGAGAGGAAGGCCTAAGGTCACTCCGTTGGCACGGGTCGGCACCTTAACGGTCCAAACCCAGGGTCGCTGTGAATCGTGGGTAATGGAGTCCTCCGGACACAGACCGAAGGCTGATGTCCTCGCTTTGACCCCAAAACATTAATTTTCCAGCTGCATTCCAGTGGAATATTAATCTAAGGAATATTTTGTTAAGTTATGACAAAAATGTTATATTTTCTATGTATTCCTCATTATGGAACTTTATGGATGAATTTGGTTGGAGTAACATAATTTCTGTCCTTCAACAGGCCTACAGCCATCAGGCCTCTGACGTGAATGCTTACTGGTGGTCTTTATTATGACCTGGAAGCTGAGATGTTCTCCTCAGATGTGCAGGTGCCAGGGTGAGTTTGGAATGTTTCCCCTCTTTAAACCATCTTTACAGCTCGGACCCAATAAAGACATTTAAGGAATTCTTTGGGGACCCTGATTAACCTTGAGACCCAGTATCAGAGGCTTCATGAGGTGGCTGTGGAGGCCCACAAATGCCCATCACCCACATACTGTAAGCCAGGACCCTGGATACCTCAGGAAAGAAGATCCCCGGAGGGGCATGACAGCCATGTTTCAGAGGTGTCACCGGACACCCCAGCTCACACACCTTTCTCCATCAGATCACCCCTGATGGGGTCACAGGGGCTGCTGAAGCCTCTCCGAGCAGGCACTGGGACATGTCAGGTAATCTGCACACACAGTGGATACTGCACAGAAAAATGTCAACATATGTTCCCAGTATTTTTAGTTGGGTTTCTTCTTCCTTGAAGTAACAGCGAATAAAAAGACGAAGCCGTGTGGGTGTGTCGCTACTGCCATCTAGTGGTAGCCCTTCTTCCTGCACCATACCTGAGGAGAGGTCTGGCCTGTCCGCGCTGGACGGGGCAAAATGTTGACTTAATGGACGGACAGAGGGAGTCATCATTATATCCCGAATATCTGTTAATTGAATGGAAAATTATATCTGTCCTCGTCTGTCTGCGGATCATTTTCATTCGTGAAGGTTATGCAGCGGGGGCCTGCTGCAGCAGCCGAATCAGACCCATCTGTTAGTGAACACCCGCGATGTTGTGTCAAATGGGACCGCCGTGCCTTAAACGGACCAAGATGTAGTTCACGGCGGCGGCTTGTTTCTGCTCCACTGCAGCGACCTCCACCTCCTCCGTTCTGCAGCCGTGCCGCATGACTCACGACGGCAGAGATGGCAGGAGATGTAAACAGGGGGCGGGCTCAGGTACGCCTAACTTGTACCTGCGGAGCCAATGAAGCGCCGCCTCCGTCTGCACCCCGAGCAGCCATTGGTGGACGGCCGCGTCCACACGGTGTCAGAGCGATGCGCAGCTCCGCAATTACACCGCGGAACGGAGGAGAGGGCGAAAAATGATTAATCTGTCAAAGGCGAATTTGTGTTCCGGGTGAGGCCGCGCTGACATTCATCTACAAAAAAAAGAAGCGCCCCGGAACGATGCACACAGGCGGACGCGCATGAATCCGAGATCGAGCCGCGGGTGCAGGTGATGCTTGTGTAACCGTCCCGGTCCCGCTGCTCGTCTTTGCTGCCGGATCTGCGCGTCGCTTCAGCACTGGACAGCGACCGCGACCGACGGACACTGACGCCACCGAGGGAGTCCTCACACAGGGGTAGGGGCCACACCGCCGTGCGGCACAGTCTCATCACCCTTCGCCGGGCTCTTTTCTTTATTGTGTGTCGGCGTGTGAGCGCGCACGCAGCGCGCGAAGCATTTATTAACCGCGCATGGTGCGTGACTGGAGCGTTGGGGCGCAGAGGTTTGTTCTGTGTGATTCACTAAATGTCCTTGAAGGTCCAGGCTTCGTGCGGCTTGTTGTGCTGAGTGTGTGTGTATGTGTGTGAGTGTGTGTGTGTTGGGGGATAGAGGAAGGAAGGGAGGGAGGGAGGAGGGAGAGGTTATGGTGATTGTGGTAAGCAACTGCGCAGTTGTCCGTCCCTGTCTGTTCATATCTCGCCTTTCTGCGCCTCCTTTCGCTCCGCAGTCGCTCCGACCCTCGCTTGGCTCCGGGCGATGCGCGGCTAGATGACTTCACTCCACCAACAAGCACCGCGGTATCCTGGACTAATATAGCAGCGCCACAACCCCTCCACCCTCCCTCTTTCTCTTTCTCTCTTCCTCACTCAATCTCTCTCTCCATTCGCTGATCCCAAGTCCCTCTGACTAAAGGCACCATGGGAAACCGTGGCATGGAAGAGCTAATCCCGCTGGTCAACAGGCTGCAGGATGCCTTCAGTTCCATCGGCCAAGCCTGCAACCTGGACCTGCCCCAGATCGCGGTGGTCGGAGGCCAGAGCGCAGGAAAGAGCTCCGTGCTGGAGAACTTTGTCGGCAGGTAAAAGTGACCACCACAAGTAGGATAATCCCTTCTCCCGTTGACCTTGGCGATGACATAAGAGGCCTACGGGGCCAATCTGTGCAGAGTTCAAACCACCTCTGCTGCTGTTGCTGCCCGTGATGAGCAGTTTACGCTGAGGCCACTAACAGCAGGTTTGTGGGTCAGAGCGGATCCCAGCCTGAAACCCACAAACACCCAGGACTTCACAGCTCAGTCGGGGGCGTTTGTGTCAAAAAAAATAAGGCCGTTCTCATGGTGTTTCTGTGCCGTGAAAAGCAAATTTCAGACCCTGCAGCCATTTTAAAAATGCTCCCAGCACAGCGGCGGCTCCTACTATCTGCACAGATATCGATCCTGCCTGTTTCAGTCGCTACTAAAGGGAAATTAAGAATTAATGCTAATGAATTTACAGGAATATCTAGCTGTGACACAATAACTACTAATTTCTCCTGAGTAGTAAAGGTCAGCCTGTCACCGAGAGCAGTGAAAGCATGATGCTCATTACTGCTCTGCAGGTCATCAGGGACCATGTCACAAAGTTTTAGAGAGAAATTATTCCATAAACTGAGAAATGAGAGCAGGACAGAGATGTCAGCACTCACTTCTCATTCCCTTTTCTATTCTGATTCCCTCCAACAGCACAAATATGACATCCAAGCACAGCGAAACACGCTCGCAATCTGTCCTGGTTAGGAAGAGAAAGTCCTTCCTTCCAGTCTTCACATGCGCGCGTGGCGCTCCAGATGGATGCATCGATCCTGTTCTGTTGCAGCCTCATTGGTACCCACGATGCTGAGTAACGGTCCATCTGGCCAGAGCAGCTCTGGGAGGACAAGGAGCCCGCCTGTCTTCTTTTCCAAGACCTCATCCCACTTCAGGGAGTTCCACAGCTCAATATATGTTAACGAGGTTCGTCTGAGCAGACCTCCCGACTGAGCTGGCTCTCTCTGCGCCCGTGCGTGTGTGTGTGTGTGCACGTGCGCGTGTCCACAAGCCCATGATGAATTAGTGTGGAATGAATTCCTGGGGCTGTGGTGAAGCAGTCATGTTGCGAGTGCGGAACGCAGCCCCGCTGATCTGGAATGGTCCCATCAAAACGGCGGCAGCTTCAGGGGTGTGTTTTCAAATGGGCTCAGTGGCGCCGGCAGCCTCCAGTGACATTTAAGCATCAGAAATGAGGCGGGCTCAAGCCGTCCACACCGTCCTGGAATCTGTTCAAGTCTTCCCTTCAGTTGGTCCTCAAACATCCTCCTGTTTGTGAGGCCTGCACACGCCTGGTTTGACATGTGTCATTTGTGTGTTTGAAGGGATTTTCTGCCCCGTGGGTCTGGTATCGTCACCCGCAGGCCTCTGGTTCTGCAGCTTATCAACTCCACTGCAGGTGGATACACACATTTGCACGCCCACGCATCATCAACCCCCCTCCCCCAGCCCTCCTATTTTAAAATGCCGCTGCTTTGTTAGCCGTCTCTAATCTCGTGCGCGCGCTCCGTTTTGCACAGAATGGGCTGAATTCCTCCACTGCAAAGGGAAGAAATTCACAGACTTTGATGAGGTTCGCCAAGAGATCGAGGCGGAGACGGATCGCGTCACCGGCGCCAACAAAGGCATATCTCCCGTCCCCATTAACCTCCGGGTTTACTCCCCCCACGGTCAGTTCTCACCGCTTAACTCTGGTCAATATATTCCAATATATTTGTATCGTTTTCAATTAAAGTAAACCAGCTCCTCCTTAAGTCCATTTGAATGAAGCTCAGTTTTTTCACCATCTGTGATTTTTTGCTGGTTAAAGTTGGCTGAAACCTAAACTGTGAATTGTTTGGCAGAACGTGTATTATTTTTATTTAGGTTTTAAAGACATCGAGATACCAACAGGACACGAAAGGGAGGATGATTAGAGCTAATTCTAATGATTTTTTGGGAGTCTAGAATTTAAAATGTTTAATATTTATTTCATTTGAATTGTGAAATGAGCTATTATTCAAACCTGAAAGGGTGTTTATAAAGAAGCAAATCACTCCATGATCTTGGTTTTTAGCTACAAATTTCTTAGATCAAGCAGATGTTCTAATTTTAGAGGATTTCCTCTCCCTTCAGAGTGCAAAGAAAAACCTGCTTAAATGAAAGCTGCCGTGCAGGTCCTCGCTCAGGCATCAGTTCCTTTTCCCTCTGACACCGCGCTCCTTCCACTGTTGCAGTGCTGAACTTGACTCTCATCGACCTGCCGGGTATCACCAAGGTTCCGGTAGGGGACCAGCCCGCAGACATCGAGCAGCAGATCAGAGACATGATCATGCAGTTCATCACCAGAGAGAGCTGTCTGATCCTGGCCGTCACTCCCGCCAACACCGACCTGGCCAATTCTGACGCTCTCAAACTGGCGAAGGATGTAGACCCGCAGGGTAAGAAAGAGCAGCTGCTGGGCCGATCTACACATTTGTCATGAATTTAAAAATGAATTTTCTTTTCTCTTTACTATGAATCATAAACTGCTCGTTTTTCCCATCAAACTAATGTTTTTAGGAGTCTTGCGTATGTGCAAACGTCTGTTTTTACACTAAAACTCTGGTGAATTTTGATGAAATGCCTCATTGATCTGCAGTTTTGGATACTAAGTGGGGGAAACATTTAAAATATCAGATTTAAAGGTCATTGTAGCTTAGCGGCAAGGATGCTGCTCAGTCTCTGACCTTGTCCTGTGACATTTTTGGCAACACGATATTCCAGCAGGGAAAAGTAACAGTAGGTGATGAAGGTCACCTCAGCTGGACAGGACAGAACGCAACGTGTCTCGAGCTTCTCCAGTACTGCACCGTTGTTGACATGGTTGCACTGGTCTACAGCTTCTTCCATTCTGAGAGCTGACAAATCAATTTTGGACTGTTTAGAGAGTGATCTTTTTTACTTCTCTTCTAGGTATGAGGACCATCGGCGTGATCACCAAACTGGACCTGATGGATGAGGGGACGGACGCCCGAGATGTGCTGGAGAACAAGTTGCTGCCCCTGCGAAGAGGTGGGATGGTTCTTTCACCTCTCTTTGCTCTTCCTCTTCTCTTCCTCGCCGCTGGCGTGTCTAATTGCGTTTTGCTCTGCGTCGACCGTCCCAGGTTACATCGGCGTGGTGAATCGCAGCCAGAAGGACATCGATGGGAAGAAAGACATCAAAGCTGCTCTGGAGGCCGAGAGGAAGTTCTTCCTGTCCCACCCAGGGTACCGGCACCTGGCTGAGAAAATGGGCACGCCGCGGCTCCAGAAAATCCTCAACGAGGTGATCACGGAATTCTAGGATTCCAGATTTCAGAGAAAATCAAGAAAATGTGTTTCCCCTTAAACCCGTTGACCAGACAAAACACTGCTGAGATAAATTAATGAGCCTTTTCTTCTCATAGCAACTGACCAACCACATCCGGGACACCCTGCCAGGGTTCCGCAGCAAGCTGCAGTCCCAGCTGTTGGCTCTGGACAAGGAGGCAGAGGAATACCGGGGATACCGACCCGATGACCCGTCCCGCAAAACCAAGCAGCTGCTGCAGTCAGTCTGCCAGTTTTCTCACGGTTTTGGTCCACGGCGGACATTTTTTTCCAGCTCAGATGCCACCGATGACCTCCTTTCTGCTTGTTTCAGGATGGTGCAGCAGTTCTCCGTAGACTTTGAGAAGCGCATCGAGGGCTCTGGGGACCAGGTGGACACGGTGGAGTTGTCCGGGGGAGCAAAGATCAACCGCATCTTTCACGAGCGCTTCCCCTTTGAGCTGGTCAAGGTGCAATTATCTCTCCCCATTTTGGTTTGGTGTTATATTCTTTACTTTTTTAAGCCACATTCTGCTCGCTACCAGAAGTGTGAAATCAGTCCCTTAGACCCAATCATGTGCAAATGTATCATTTTTTTCCCAAGTCTATCTCTTTTATTTTCTACTATACAGAGAGTAATAAATACAAATATCTAGAAACCGGTCAGATAATCACAGTTATTTATCTATTTCCTCTGGACTGAACAGAACTGATTAAAAAACTTGTCGTTTTTGTCTTTTTCTGTTCTTTTTCATTCTTCTCTTGCGGCCTCACGCTTCGCCTTCCACACTTTAACAGCTCTGTCTGCTCTCTGTTGCGCTCAGATGGAGTGTGATGAGAAGGAGATGCGGCGAGAGATCAGCTACGCCATCAAGAACATCCACGGAATCAGGTAGGACCCATCGACGCCTCTGAGGCATCGATGTCGATGCAAAAGACAGAGTTTCTAAGTGAACTGTTAAAAGTCTGCATTTTAAACCTGACTCTGCATTTTGGCTCCAGATCTCCTCCTGCTAGTTTTTGGTCCAATAGTGGTCAAAATTAAACAGGCATGAAAAGCCATTTGTGCAGCTGGTTTACACTCCAGTGTGAGTTTTGGGTGCCTGGATTTTTAAAGACCACTAATCATGATAACAAAACAATAACACAGACTTGATTTAGGTCTGCGATAAAATATTGACTTGATAATGAGATTTGTGGGTGAGGCAGGAGCGTGCGGCCTCGGCTCCTCTGTGTGTTGCTATATTGACTTGGCTGCGGTCAGCCACCACAACCAGATATAAAACATAAATTGTCGCATCAGGGAAAGACGTTCTTTAAAAACCCAACTTCATTCCAGTTGAAATTTTGCCCCTTTTCATCCAAGCCACAGTTTAAAAAGGAACCAGTTTAATGGCGTCGAACTGCTGCTGACCGTTTTGTGCTCGTTGTCAGGACCGGACTCTTCACCCCAGACATGGCCTTCGAAGCTATTGTGAAGAAGCAGGTGATAAAGCTGAAGGAGCCCTGCGTCAAGTGTGTGGACATGGTCATCCAGGAGCTGATCAACACTGTGCGCCAGTGCTCCAACAAGGTAACCTGGTCTCGCTGAGCTTTCATGAGCAGCCGGAGTGTCGGATGGAAATGAGGAACAAAAGGTCTTCCTTTGTTTTTGTCGAAATGACGCCGTACGTTCTGTGATGTGTTTTCAGCTGGAATGCTTCCCCAGGCTGCGCGAGGAAACCGAGAGGATCGTGACCTCTCACATCAGAGACAGGGAGAATCGGGCCAAGGACCAGGTGCGTTTGTTATTATTGTGCATGATATCTTCCTAGAAAGTCAAGTGCATTACATTGCTGGAAGGTCACTTACACACATTTAAATGGACAAGCAGAACTCAAGTGTGATACTAGGAACAACAAATATTACAGAAACGTAACAGAAAGGATAGTTCTTCTCCTGAGCTTCATGCTAATGGAGCGCTAGCCAATAACAGCTAATGAGTCTGTCCTAAAATAATCAATACTGCTCTGTCTCAGCTGGTGAATAAGCTGCATTTATTTCGGTTAAAACCTTCTGTGTTGCAGGTTCTGCTGCTGATAGACATCCAGCTTTCTTACATCAACACCAACCACGAAGACTTCATTGGCTTTGCAAAGTAAACACTCTATTAACTCGTCTCAGCTCCGATGAATTATTCATTATTAAGGACGCCAGGTTTCGCAGAAAGTAAATGTTTGGACAACCCATAACCCTGTCATGATGTTCTCTACTACGCCCCCATCCCCCTTTGATTGCACCATAGTGCACAGCAGAGAAGCAGCCAGACCAACAAGAGCCAGAGTTCAGCTGGAAATCAGGTGAGCATGTGTCACCTCCTGTTCTGTCATGAACTCACAGCAAGAGCATGAAGTGAGGGTACAATAGCCCCCCACCCCCACCCAGAAACGTGACGGCTACTGCAGATATAAAAAGAGAGAGAGCTGAAATGAAAGCAGCACAAATCACACTTTGATTTCAGCAAATCTTTTGCATTTGTTTTTACATCATGTGCACTGTTTTGTGTTTTTATTGCGTTCATACAGGCCATGCATGCTGTTATTTTGGGCACCAGTACAATGGTTTTGTTTGCTTCTCTGGGTTCATGATTGTAACTGCAAAAAACAAAACAAGAAGGAAAAAAAAACACGCTTTGGGTTCTGTTATTTGATGCCACCATCATCCTTGTTGAGATGTTTCCTTTTGTTTGAACCCCTCCCTGTGTCATCAAGGTGCCACTTTGCATTTCATCCCCATCCCTTAGTGAGAATCTCAGCTGCGCTCTAATGCGTGTCTGTTGGTGAGTATGGCTCATTGTGGGTTTTGCTTTGCAAATGTCATGTGTGCCTGCAGTAACACTTCGGCCCATCGTGTGGCGCTCTTTAGCCCTTCTGCTTCCGAGCCTGTCGTCTCATTTGCCAGTTTGACAGATCAATGAGGGCAGACATAAGAGGGCGTCTTTATAAGAGTTGCAGGAGAAGTTGTTATATTTTTCTAAATGCCCCACATTCCTTCCTGTTGCAGGCCTCCTCTCCTCCCGCGTCAGGCCTGATTGTAAGACTTTTACTACCTGATTATCTACTCTCTAACACCCCCTTCACCCACCGAGGTCCCCAGACTACAAGGGGTTGCCAGTTTAGCTGATGTTTTTTTGGTTTGGTCTGTAAGGTGAATAAAATATTTTCAAAATCCTGCCACGGTGACAGGCAGAAAACAGCGAGAGAAAGGCTTCACAAAGATTCGGGTAACCTCCTTAGTGAGTCTTAGGCGGTGTAAGATTGACAGTACTCTAACCCAATGATCACTTGGCACTGCGCCCACAGGCACTTGTGGGCTCAATACAACTAACACACACACACACACGCACACACGCGCCTTTCCTTAATGTGATTGTAGCCCGTAACACAGTTGTCACTTAACAAGCTAACATGGGCTTCTCCTCTTGGCATGAGACCACACCCACACGCCGTCACACGCCGGCCGCCCGAGCAGGTCACCACGTCACCTGACTTCACCGCACGCTGACTCACAAGCTTCTCGCTGTCTGAGCTTATTTTTAATGATTTATGTGCCTTGAATGCGTGGCGTTTCTAACTTTCTGACCCTCGCTCAGGTCATTCGCAAAGGCTGGCTGACCATCAACAACATCAGCATCATGAAGGGGGGAGCCAAGGAGTACTGGTTTGTGCTGACTGCTGAGAGCCTGTCCTGGTTCAAAGATGATGAGGTGGGTCTGAGCATCCGGATTTTTGAAAGGACTAAATGAATCACTACTTTGCACATGTGTTAGTGTCAGATGCATTTTTTTAAATGGGAAAACAAGTTAAACCTTCAACAGAAACCTACTCGGTGCTACCGTACAAACACCAAAAGGGTGGAATTATTAAACTGAAGAATCCTGCTCCTTTAAAATGACAAGTCAGATCTCTTTTTTGTTTAGGAAAAGTTTTAATTCCTTTATTTCACATCATAACACATCAGAAATACACAGACTGACAGAGGAAAGAGACATTCCCGCCACCATGCAGCATTTGGTGGTTCCTGCTGGCGCTCTCGATGGGCTGATGTCTATCTGCCTGTCTGTGCCTGCTGTACAGGTTGGAGGATATTCTGCACAGCAAGTGGAGATAGGCAGACACACTGCAACTCCTCCAGCCAGTTGCTGCCGCGCCAGCTTCTCTGCAGCTCCACCAAGTAGAATTTGTAGCCAGATCACAGGCATTAGCGCTGCATCAGTGTGAGTTCCATACTGTGGCTGCGTCCTTAGGTTTAAACTTGTCTCCAAGTTCCTCGGTTTTTCCCTCGTTATTCTCTCCCCACCACTTTCCACTGGGATTTTAGGCATTTGTCTTTTTGCAAATTTGGAACAGCCCCAATCTTGACCAAATGTTCGCTCACAGACACCCAAAATATACGCGAGCTGATGCGCTGAGACGCCACCCGGGCCTGCAGGCATTGGCTCGTCATTTGATACGCTACTGTGGTAATATCGGAAATTATAGACTTTGAGCGTTCTCCTTGTATATTTCTGCTTTACACTCAGTGAACTATCTTCCACACGTGTGTGTGTGCGTACGCAGATGCGCGCGCACACACACACACATTCACGCACCCTCCTCCCTCTCTTGGTGCGGTTGGCAGTTACTTTGGAACTCCTCGCATTCCTGGCAAGAAAATCACAAGTTTTTAATCCAAACATCAACCTCCAGTGTTTTGGCAGAGAGAAACCCCTCTATTAAAAATCAACACCCCACACCCTTGTCAGCGCCGTGGCCTTTGACTTTACCGCCAGCTGCCCTTTTGGGACACTGAGTGAGGGTTTGACCCTTACTGATCAATTTTCTCATGCAGCGAAATGGTTAATAAAAGGTGCAGAGTTTTTAGCTGAAAGGACAAGACGAAGCTAAGACGTGAACACATCCTGCATGTGAGAAGTGGAAGTTTGTGCGTCCCGGTGCCCTCTGCTCCAGCCTTCCATTACTGGCCACCCACCGAAATAACTGCAGCGGAGGTGTCTGGCTGGATTTTCGAGCTCGGCCTGATTGATTGGTCTGCGTTAGATGCCGCCACACTCGCTCCGCCCCCTTCCAGTGGTCCTCAGCTCCATCAGAGCACCAGGCCAGCAGCCTCATTCATGCCATAAATTACACCAGTTCGCCTTCGCCTGAGACAGCTTTTCTCAAACTGGCTACAAATTTAAATCCTTTGGGGATTTTTTTTTTTTTTTTTTTTTGATGTGTGTGGGGCTGAAACAAGTTGTCAAATCAACCGTTAGCGTTAATTGAAAACTGGTGACGTGTGTTTATTCCGAGAAGAAGAGGGAAAGGAGCGGTGAGTGTTAGAGCGCCCTCCAGACAAAAATGCAGATGAAATAAGAACTCTTACTGATTAAAAAAAAAAAGTGCAAACAGTGAGGAGGAAGGAACAGCTGCACATTTTCGGAGACCTGAAATGCCAGCAGAGTGAGAGAGAAAGAGCAGGACAAAAAGACAGACTGACAGATGAGGGTCCGTGCCCAGTCTAACCAATGTGCAGACTACTGTACACCAGTATGACAATGAACAGGTAGTCTGAACACTGGGTGGACGGAGCCGGGTGGAGGAGCCAGGCCTTGTGTGCTGCTTTCTGCCATTCCAGATGCTCGCCGCTCGGCTGGCTCTGCCCTCCCTTCGCCCCCGCTCCATTTTGGTCGCAAGGATCCCGTCTACTGAAAAATCGCTCGAAAACTGCGCTTCATCCTTCTCTGCTGCTCTCTGCCGCCCGTCTCTCGGCGTGTTTATTTGTTTTGGTGGGCGCCTGAGCCCGGGTCCCCCCGCGGTCCATCTCGGTCAGCACCGGCCACAAAGAGTATCCAGCCTTGACGTGGCATATTCGCTCAGACGACCGGGACAGACTGGCTGCACGTTCAGGGAGGGGAATATCACAAAAAAAGAGGGAAAGCGAGAGACAGAGGGAGTGAGAGAAGGAGAGGAAGAGAGAGGAAGAGGGAGGGGACACGGGTGACCATATTTGGGCTGTAGTGACCCCTTGGGAATTACAACACAGCAGAGTTTGCAGAGTTTTCACAGTGGCCCTAAACTGGTGAATTCTTACCTGCGGCCCTCCGCCGCCACTCCGGGGTTCTTCAGACAAGAGCTTCCTTCGGCAGAGCTTTCACAAATCCACTTTTGTGTCGCTTCTTCTTCCTCCTCTTCTACCCGCCGTCTCTTTAACGTCTCCCTCCTTCCCTGCTTCTCTGTGTGCTGCTAAGCACTACCAGATGTTGAGTTTTAACGCCAGGCTGTCATTTAATCTCTCTCTCTCTCTCTCCCTCCTTTCAAAAAAAAAGAAAAAATCAGGCAGGAAGTGGGCCCCTCTGGAATGGAAAGAAAAAATATTGAGAAAATATAGAGGGGGAGGGATAAAAGAGAAAAGACGGAGAGTTAAGAGTGATGCAGTCCAGGATGGAGTGTGAAATGACAGGCAGCGTTATCAGGGCCGGGCTGAGGGCACCACAGTTGTGCTGGTGTTTGGGCCTCAGAGGATGAACCTTGTTTTTGGAGCTGCGGCGCTCACGCGGATCCTCCATCTTTACCTCAGCCAGAGAGTTTACTCAGCCTTTAGCTGCAGCGGCTCCCCCTAACAAAACGCACCATGAAGAACGACTGTGCCTTGACCCGCACTGTAATGTCTTCCACATGTGTTCTCCCTCTCTGCATCTCCACCCCCCACCTCCCACCCTTACGTCTCCCCCATTCTTACTCACCCCTGTCAGTGTCACCCCCTTTTTTTTTTTTGCTCACCACACTTTCTCTTTTGAATAAAAAAAGATTTTTAAAAAAGTTGATTTCACCTTCACTTGTGCGCACGATCGGTCGTCCGATGTCCTCGTAGAACAGAAAATTACAAACAGGGGGAAAGGAGTGAGTCACAACGCCACTCCTAATTCAAACATTCTGTTTCCCGTGCTTACAGGAGAAGGAGAAGAAGTACATGCTCCCTCTGGACAACCTGAAGGTCCGCGATGTGGAAAAAAGCTTCATGTCCAGCAAGCACATATTCTGCATTTTTAACACAGAATCAAGGTTAGTTGTGAGTTTTTTGAGGTGTGGACGGCGTGTTTGTGGGTGCAGGGAGGAAAAGATGGGCTGTGGAGTCAGGATGTATAAATTCACACTCTGTTTTTTTTGTAAATATCCTAAGAATAATGTGCAAAAAGGCTGAACGTGTCGTTGATGGATGACCAGGATGAACTGAAGTTTACAGTTTCTTTGAATCTGTGTTAAATGTTTTTTTTTTTTCTATCAGACCCTTTAGTCATTGCTGAAGAATGTCCTGTAAAAAAACTTTTATGGTAATTCAGTTTCTTCATCCACTTGAAGACTGCTTGACTCAACACACACACACACACACACACACACACACACACACACACACACACAAAGTTAAACAACAAAATTTCCCACATGGAAGGAAGCACATAACCTAATCCTCTCAATACTTCCAGATGTCATCGTTTTGATTTTGCATGAGTGTGTGTGTGTGTGTGTGTGTGTGTGTGTGTGTGTGTGTGTGTGTGTTTTAAAACATTCCTGATTGGTAACATCAAACCCAAACGTGTATTCCATTAAACGCTCACCTCCACCACACTGACTTGTTTGTGTGGACGTCTGTGGGCTTTACAAATGTCCGTTGTCCTCTGTGATCTTCAGGAACGTGTATAAGGATAATCGCACCCTGGAGTTGGCCTGTGACTCTCAGGATGATGTAGACAGCTGGAAGTCGTCTCTCCTTCGTGCTGGGGTCTATCCCGAGAAAACCGTCACAGTTAGTAAACTCATTTATTCTGTGTACACTCGGCATGTCAGTGGGAATTACACCATCTGGGTCCTTCTTACATCTTTAGACAAAACAGTGTTAAAAGCAGACTCTTTTTTTGTTGTTGTTGCAGAGCTTTAATTTTCTTCTGGTAACTACTATTTGTTCTGTCTGTGTGTGTAGATTGAGAGTGAGAGCACCACCACCACAGATAACTTCTCCATGGACCCTCAGCTGGAGCGCAAAGTGGAGACCATTCGTAACCTGGTGGACTCTTACATGGCTATTGTCAACAAGTGCATCCGGGACTTAATGCCCAAGACCATCATGCATCTCATGATCAACAATGTAAATCAATGTAAAAGGCTCATTAGCATTGGCTGTGGAAACTCATTAATCAGCCCACAATTCCCCGTTTGGCCACCAGGTGAAGGAGTTCATCAATGCGGAGCTCTTGGCCCAGCTCTACTCTGCAGGTGACCAGAATTCCTTGATGGATGAGTCCCAGGAACAGGCCCAGAGGAGGGATGAGGTTCTGAGGACCCACCAGGCCCTAAAGGAGGCCCTGGCTATCATCGGTGACATCTCCACCACCACCGTCACCGTTCCTGTTCCTCCACCTGTTGACACCTCATGGATGGGAGGCAGTGGTCGCAGGTAAATTTACTGTGATCATTTTATTATTAATATAATTTGTAAAGCTTCGTCTCACAGTCGGTGCTGACATCGCTGCCTTTTCCCAGGTCTCCTCCACCCAGTCCCACGGCCCCGAGGAGGATGTCTTCAGGCCAGCGCCCAGCTCCCCGAGGGGCCCCGCCACCACCAAACCGCCCAGGACCCCTGGGGCCCTTCAACAACACTGCTGACAGCCCTCAGGCTCCCAGCCGTCCCAACAGGGCCCCCCCCAGCATCCCCAGGTAAACCATCTACCTGTAAAACTCAGATGTCGTCTGCATGAAGGGGTAGCGCAGTTCTAACACATGCCTTTCTTGTTCTGTTCTCTCTCTCTCTTTTGCACACCGTAATTTACTCTCCACCCAAGCCGGCGACCCCCACCATCTCCCACAAGGCAGGTCCCACCGTAAGGACCTTACGGGAGGTTCCTCATACCTTCACCCTCTACATCATCCTCTCTTAGCCATGGCTGTCCTGTTCTGGTCTTCCTTCAGTGCAGCCCCACATCCTCCTCCTCCTCCTCCTCCTCCTCCTCCTCCACACACACATGCACACACACACACACACACACACACACACACACACACACGCGCGCGCGCGCACACGCACACACACCACACACACACACGCACACACACACACACACACACACACACACACTCTTCCCCGACCCTCACCTTCCTGCCAGGTGACGATGCTCATATATCTATGTACAGTATTGTCTTGTGGTGTATGTGTACGTGCGCTCGTTGCCCGTGGTCCAGGTTTGCTTTGGCAGATCCAGCACCCGGCATCCGTCCCTGGAACCTGCAACGCAAAATAACCCCTCGGTCACCCACATCTGCTGCTTCTACCTGAAAATACACTCAGTCGTATTGACCTACTCATTCCAAAATGCAGCATGGCACATGAGCTGCTTTTATTGCATGGGAGTGTGTGAATGTACAGTGCGTGTGCGTATATGTATGTGTGTGGGGGTGGGACTAATTGCCTATATGTAGGCCGAGTTTAATTTAGTATTGTATTATTAATTTATTGTAAAATACCCCATAAGTGTTAATAATCAGCTTAATGTTCTCTTAGGAACAGAAGTTGAGTTTTAGTGTGTGTGTGTGTATGTGTGTGAGTTGGGTTGTGGTTAATTCTCTGTGTGAAACCACGCGTGCATGTGCTGTCCGTCTGCACGTTTGTTGCTGTTTTCAGTTGTGTTTGTTTTCACGGCCCGCGCCGTCAATGACGAATCGCGGAAAAACCATCACTTAATGTTGGACTTGTGTGAGTTGTTCCTGTGTTGTGGTAGCAGCCATACTGTACACACATAGCAAGGCTGAGGAGCGTCTTCTGGAAGCAGCCTCAATACCGCATTTAACCTTGTCATAGGTGTCCACCTGTGCTGTATAAATGGTCAAGCTGTGACCCTTGCAGCCTCAAGCTCTGATCCAGCTGCTGACTGGTGAGAAAGAACTGTGCAACGCAACTGAAAACAGACAGAATGCTTCCCTGTTGAACGAACGAGAACATGCTTTTACATGTTTCCATTTAGCCTTTTTCTCAGGTTTGAAACATGCAACTCCATGAACATCACAAGCCCTCTGTTTTCGCCTGGTCTCCTCACCTAATACTTCCTCCCCTCTCACAGTCTAGAGGTGCCAGTCAGTGTCTGTGTCAGAGCTTAAGGTGCTGTCATCAATGTTCAAGTGCTTCTCTGTCAGTTTGTTATTGTGTAAATGGGCCTAACCTGTGTTCTGATGTATATAGGTAATGATTAAGAAGATGCTGTACCTGTGGACTATAGAAATCTCATCAAGGATCTTAGCTCTTTAACTGTTCTTTGTGTCTCTATTCACTAATTGCGCTCTTCTCTAATTTAGACTGCCTTATTGGCATGAATTGTAATTCTATATTGCCAAAGCTAAATGTTGAAAGAGAATCAGAAAGTTGAAAAAGGAAAAAGATACCGCTGAAGACCAAGAACAAAATGGTTCCTATGATGTTCCAGTTGTAGTGAGATGGCATTATTTAGCAGAGAGCATAACGCAAAGCTGGGAACATGCATCAGTTTGTTATTTTCTGTGTCTGTATTGCTCCTGAATAAACTTCCTCCTTAAATTGTCTGTTTTTTTTATTGGTTTATACAGTATAATTACTATATTTTACGCATATCATTGCAATCTCTTTGGCTAGGCATTGAAAGGGTGGCTGGTATATTATGACTGCTCTAGACAAAAATATAGAAAAATTATAATTTCCCCAATAAACCACATGGTGGCAGGATTTCACGGTTGAACTTTGTAACAGGAATAGCAATGTGGCATTTCAGTGACGCATCAGGTCACGGATGGCATTAGGTCACTTGGTGTGTCACTATGCGTCCCCTGTGATTGTCACAAATTTTATGTCTTCGTTTTTCAGATTAATAATTCTTTAACCAGAATAAAATTTCGTCTAATCGTCATTAGACAGAAGGGTTGTTGAAGGCTCGCTGATTTTACGGTCTTTGTCTCCCTCTAGTGACGGTAATGTAAAGATGCATTCATCAACTCAGTCCGTCAAGGTCCTCAAATCCATTCGTGTTTTCTGAGATTTGATCTTCTGTGCAGAAATTAATAATCAGATGCAGGTGTAGACAGGTTGATATTAAGAGCTTCAACTGATTTTGAAATCGTCTTAAATTTAATGCCGTATTTCTTCCATGTTGGTGCAGTTTGGGTTTATATCCCCGCATAAGAGCGCCTCCCGGTAACTTGTACCATCCATGTTTACGCGAACGAGTTTTTGTTTTGTTAACTTTGTATCATAATTGCAACAATATGAATAATATCCAAATATTTAAGTGACTTAATTTAAGTCACTTAAATATCTCTGTTATGACTAACTCCGATCACTCGGGCGATCTGATTGTTAAATCAAACGCACCCTAAACCCGCCGGGTTTGAACTGTGCAACCTCTGCCCTCTGATTGGTCAGTTCAATGTTACACGCAGTGACGGTTGGTAGCAGGTTGTGTGTGGGTGACTGGCTAGCCTAACACTTGAACAGCCACATTTGTCTGGATTAACAAGAAAAGAGTGTATTTATTTATTCGCTGTTCAGTAGACTCTTCCGCTATAAGGATAAAAGGCGATTCTGAGTACGGAAATGATGTCCGTTCCGGTCGGAGAGGGATGAAAATGACCCAGCTGTTATGGCGAGTTGTGTCAGTGTGGCTAAGTGTTGTTGTTGTCTTTTGGTGAGTAAATTAAATTCTACTCGACTTAAAATGTCTGTTATCATAATGACACCGACAGTTGTAGTCTGTGAAACGCAACAAACATAGCTGCCAAGCCAATCAACGTTATTCAGCTAGGTTATCGTATACATTAGCATGCTAGCCTGCTAGCATTGATAAAATTCTGTGATGTGGCACCTATGACTTGTCACTCTGGTGTTCCAAGTAGTAGCATGTTAGCTACAGCTATTAAGTAAACAAACTCTGCCATTTAATTACTTAACGTTTGATTGCAGAGATATAAGATATAACAACAACTTGTGTCATTTCTCACACATAACATGTACCTGTCAGCACTGTGCTGTAAACTTTATTTGCAAAATTGATGACTCAAACAACACCTTTGGTACGCAAAAATAGAAGCTGACATCAGCGGCTCACCCAAGACTAACGCCAGGCAACAATCCAGATTTGGTTCATCTGCTTTTGACAGGATTAAAGACCTCAGATCAGTCACGTCAGTCCACTGGGAGGCTGCAGAAACCTGTGTTGCTCACGGAGAGGGAGATTATGTAGGATGATCGTAAGCTGTAGTCTTTATGTTGATGGTAAAAACACATATAGGGGATTGGAGAAAAGGAAATGATGTAATACAGAATTAAGATGTACAGCATGTTGATGATGTTGACATGGCCTACATTCATCTGCAGAGCTCATCTCTTCCTTTAGAGTGAAAGAAGTCTGCTTTTGTTGCTACAGCTGCTGTCCTCGCCATGTTTTGTTTGCTGCAACATTTGATACGGCAGTAGTAAATATAGCAGCAAGCCATGTGATATTCCTGTGACAGATGTTGGAAAATTCCAGATTAACAAGTCAGTTGAACCAACATCGCATTTCCCAAGGCCTTGACCCAGAATCCTGGATTGCTGACAGTTTGCTGTCGTCCTTGGAATGTAGCCTAGACTGGAACCAGAAGTAGTCCTCCTGCCAGGATCCAGTTATTGTATTAACCTCTGTAATATACGACGCCACCTCTCAAAGCAAATGTCTTCTGTCTGCAACTATTAGCATATATTTTACAACAGGAATGTCCAAATTCCTAGGCAGGCATTCAAATTTAGCAATGCACAAGATTGTGAGAAGTGTATCTGGACAGCCTCCGTATCTCTGCGGGCAGATAGGATAAACTGGGTCACTGGCTTTATCTCTCTGTCATGCTGTATTCAAACACTCCGTATTCCTGGTTCAGTGTGAAATGCGTGTCTTGGTGTGTTAATGGATGGAGTGACAGCCTTTCCCCTGTGTCTCATAGGTGCTTTAGTTGCTATGTTGGTGGCACAGACTCTCACCAGGAGGCCCAGAGGCCCCAGGCCTCGCAGGACATCGATTCACAGGAAGAGTCACGGGAAAAGGTTTGTGATTAGGAGTCTGAATCAGCCGTTTACCACTAAAAATAATCACCATACCATAGTGTATATTATTTTGCTTTTTATTCTGTTAATTATTTAACTATGCTGGAATCTTGCTTTCACACGTCAGACACTGATTGCACAATAGTGATTAGTCATTTTTATTGCTGATTTGATTTGTTTGTTCTGTGACATACATGTTGCAGTTGTTCATGGTTACTGTGCATTTGCTTGTACGTAGGCTGAAGAAAGCTGGGTGTTACCCTCCCAGTCCCCATCAGATACCAATCAGTTAATAGCAGAGGATCAACAAAGAGAGGAGCAAATAACACAAGAGGAGGACAAAAAACCCTCTTTACAGGTACATTATAGTGTCACACTTACACTTCTAACAGCTTTTCAGTGACTGTCCCTGTAATATATTTAAGGATTTTTCTAATTAGTGCAGTGCACATAACATTTATCTCCAAAGCTCCCATATCTGTCCCTTTTCTCCATCAGGCTCCTGAAGTGGAGGAGCCTGCTGATAATGTAGAGTTGCAGACAGACAGAGGAACTTTGCAACCTGAGCCAGAACCTGAACAGACCTTAGAAGATCATCGTCTTACAGCTGCTCAAACCCAGGACTCGCCGTCACTCTCATCTGCTCATCAATACGTCTCTGCTGCTGAACCTCAAGACGACCTCGACAGCTTCAGTCCTCAGCATGACGTCCCAGATAGGTGACAAGTTTGTCATTTAATCTGCCCATTTTCTGTAATAATGCTTAAAAACAACTCATTTTCACTCTAAAGTTTAAGAAAACATGAGAAATTTCTTTAAAATCTCCTTGTTTTGGCTGCTGAGTAATTAAATAGTTTTTATTGCAGCAGTTCTGGCGATGAACCTGACGCATCTGCAGCTGAGATCAACGATCCTGACCAACCTCCTGCCAGCTGTGAAGAGGAAAACCCATATGATCGCGACAGGTGAGAACGTACTCCAGCATAGAATTAAAATTCACTCCTGCTGGCTTTACGTTTAGAATTAAATTAAGAACACGAGTGAAACTCCGATAAAATGATCTCTTTTGTCTCCAAAGCAGTCCTCCAATTGTTCTGGAGAACACTTCCAACGTTCACACCGCAGGAACTAAAACGCACTCCAACCCTCCCCAGAGCTCCCCGGCTGCTCCCAGCTCGCAGCAGCGGGACGCCAACACGTCCCACATGCTGCCAGGCCAGGTAAAGATCTCAGACATCCTGCGAGCTCATTTTCATCCAAAGGAACCCTCCCTGCTCTGATCTTCTCCTTGTATCTGACAGGACATGAGCTCCGCTGTTACCTCAGACACAGATTCCTCTGTGAGCGGCAAAGACCCCGAGGATATCCCCACCTTTGATGAGTGGAAGCGGAAGGTGATGGAAGTGGAGAAAGAAAAGAGTGAGTGTCTTCTGCTTCACAAGTGTCACATGACTTATGAAACAAAGCTTTTGCATCCTTGATGATGATCTTTATTTTCCTCCTCTTCAGCTCAGTCTGTTCATACGGCCAACAGCGGTTCTTCACACGCTGGAAAGAAGGTCCAGAAGAACTTCAACAACTATGCTTCGGTGGAGTGTGGAGCCAAGATTCTTGGTTCTAACCCAGAAGCAAAGGTACTGCACATTCCAAAACATAATCCATGCTGCTGAGGAATTTGCAGGATGGTGAAACATCGACTCATATTTGACCGAATCCCTGCAGAGCACTTCAGCCATTTTGATGGAGAACATGGACATGTACATGCTTAACCCCTGTAGTAACAAAATCTGGTATGTTCATATTTTTTCCACGTATTAAATGTTATGAGTAAGAGTCCTGATTGTTTGTTTTGGTTTCTGGTTCTCCCTCAGGTTCATCATTGAGCTCTGTGAACCCGTCCAGGTGAAGCAGTTGGACATCGCTAACTTTGAGCTGTTCTCCTCTACACCCAAAGATTTCCTCGTCTCCATCAGTGACAGGTGAGTCCTCTAGTTACCAGACATGTTTTTTGTTGCATGATAAGATACAATACATGCGACCATATCACTGAACCATGAGTGTACTTGGCCAGATATCCAACCAACAAGTGGCAGAAGCTGGGAACTTTTCACGCCAGGGATGAACGCACAGTCCAGAGCTTCCCTTTAGATGAACACCTCTATGCTAAATATGTGAAGGTGAGCAGAGCTTTATCAAACCTTCTTCACTTGCACCTTTTTTACATTGGACTTGTATCTGTTTTGTGCTGAAATAGTACAGAAACATCTACCTGAAACTAGTTTTTGGCCTGTTCTTCCCACCACGAAGAGCTTTTAGTATTTTATTCAAGGCAAAGTACGGTCATGCTGTCCTGTTTTGACTGCATGTGTAAATTACTTTAATTTTGTTTCTTTTCTTCCTGTCTCTCTTTGCTTCAGATGTTCGCCAAGTACATAAAGGTTAGCCTGTTTTTCCTTTAGAGCTCTGTGCCTGAATGAGAAAAATGGCGCGGAGGAGGAATCTGCGTGTGCGTGTGTGTGTGTGTGTGTGTGTTTTGGGTCTTTATTGTGGCGATGCAGAAATCTGAAAGCTAACTCTGCTTCCTGCTCCATTTCACTGATGTAACATCTGAACGATTTCATTTCATACTTAATGAATTGCCGTTTAAACATTGATTCTTTCTCTAAAGCTAAATCGCGTGTTGTCATGTTTTCTATCAGTCTGATTCACAGTTCCATCAATTTTCCAACAACACTTCTTCACCGTTGTGACACAAGTGTTGATTGGCTGGTGTATACAACAGCTTTTTGTTCCACAATAATCTTTTTTTCATATTTTTTAGGTGGAGCTTCTGTCCCACTTTGGATCTGAACATTTTTGTCCTCTCAGTCTCTTGAGGTGTGTAATTCTGGACAGATTTGTTCTTTTGTTTCATGCTCTAATATGCTCCTTCCATAGTTTATTTCAGTCTAGATTAATCCAGCTAAGCTTCCATGTTATCTGATGACAACTTGTTATATAATGTATACATTCTGGCAGGTGTCCAGTTGATTAGGCCATACTTTGGCACGTGTCCAGCTCACCCCTGTTCACCCTCGCACATCTTTTGTGAGAATGAATGCACGCGTTGCCGCGTGGTTGATCCCTGCCGGTGGAAACATTTGTGCTATTTTTGTGGCTCTTGTTTCTGATGTAAGTTCAGGACCTGAGCGGAATCAGAAACAAGTGTCACAGCAGGAGGATTTGACACGTTACACAGTCACCCTCATACTGTACATGTGTGTTTGATCTGACACAGGGTGTTTGGCACCAGCATGGTGGAGGAGTATGAGGAGATCGCTGATCCTCCAGAAAGACCAGATGATCTGGATGATGACTTTGGTAAGAATCACCTCCATCTGCGTCAGGATTCTAGGAGAGTCCAGGGTGACATGTTTGATTGTGTGGCTCTGTTCACTGCAGATTGCCCTCCAGGATACACACCAGAAGACAAGTTATCAAAGAATCTGATTGGTTCCGCAAAAGGTGGGTTCGCTGTCCCCAAACGTTAGTGAGGTTAGACACGATTTCATCCTGTGTGTCTGTTAACTGGTCTCTCTGTTGTTGATTCACTCTTTAAGATGCCATTTTGAACATGGTCAACAATATTGCCGTCAATGTTCTTGGTGGAGGAGCAGAGATGCAGGGTACCGTCAACATCATGTTCTCACACATAAGGAGATATTTTTTCACATTTTCCATGACTTTTCAATGCAAATGATTACATTTCTGGATTTTTTTTTTCCCCTCCCCAATTTTTTGTAGGCAATCTTTTGTCACATGAAGCTAACATGACTGAGGAATCACAAAAAGAATCTGTTACCCAAAATACAACTGAAGATCTTTCTGTGGTGTAAGTACAGTGAGAAAAATGCTGAATGAAATCTACAGTTATTTAAGAGAAATGTTTGTGCTTCCTTTATTTCTATGTTCTGTTGATCTCCCTCTGTAGTCCAGAGTCTGAAGGGGAAAGCGTTTCACCAGATCCCACCATCCCTGCAGCCATAGCCCCCTCCTCAGAGACCCCAGAAACACCTACCACCGATTCGAGTGATCAACAGCTCCCCCCCGTGGAGGAAAAAACTGTCCTCCCTGTAGAGAAAGATCAGGAAGAGCCAATCAGCTCCACAATCACGCTTTTGGAGAAGGAGGAAGAGTCAGATGAAGAAAAAGAGAAAGGGAGTTATCATGGCCAAAAACAGGGAATACCAGCCTACTGTTCTGTTCCGTCATCGTCTTCCTCGTGCTCCTGCAACGCTTCGCTTCAGGAGTATCTCCATCAGCAGTGTTCAGCATCACTCTCCAACAAAAGACGATGCCAAACCGTACACCAAAAGCAGACAATTGCATCTATTGAAACACCTGCTTGGCAGCGACCTCTGTTGCCCTCTGGCTGGCATGAAGCTCAACAGCCTCACGGTGAGGTACATCAGCCCCGTGAACAAGAACAAGCAGCTGAACCGGAGCCAGAGAGCAAAGCCAGCTCCTCAGAAGCACCACAGCCTCCAGAGAATACTGCTTCTTACAAAGACTCCATTTTGGAACTTCCCCCGCTGGAGCCCAGTCAAACCTCGAACCTGCCCAAGCACAGTGCCACTGACTCATCCTCTGCCAAGCCTACTCCTGGTGTGGAGACTCCGCTGCTGTCTTCGGGGGAACCAGAAAAAAAACAGGATGTGCTGGCTGAAGAGAGGCACATTGAGCCCTCAGCCCCTCCCAGTGGGTCCGGTCATGTGCAACCCACCGTCAGCATCACGGCAGATGAGTCCTCGGTGGTGTTTCCAGAAGAGACGTTTCATGCTGATGTTCCTCACTCTGACATGAACACCGCAGATAGAACAGATCAGATTCTCAGTCCCACCTCCTCTCCTTTTTATCCTGACCCGCCTCTTTTCCATGAAGCTGAGAGCGTTTCCCCCGAAGCGCCCAACCTTGCTCCAGATCTCAGCGCAGATCCTGAGCCCTCTATTGGCCACCCAGTTATTACAGACACCAAAACTGAGGACTTCCTTGACGACGCCTCCACATCTGCACCCTCTGCCACGGCGCCTCCTGTCTCGTCTTCCCTGCCTACCTCACCGTCCCTGTCAGACATCTATGCAGATCCCCCCAATGGCACGGAGCAGAACGGGAATCCGGTTCACGGCTCCAGCCAGAAAGAGTCCGTGTTCATGAGGCTCAACAATCGCATCAAGGCCCTGGAGATGAATATGTCACTCAGCGGACGCTATCTAGAGCAGCTAAGTCAGAGGTGAGACGCTGGGAGACCTGCAGCTGCCACAGCCCGTTAAACCTGTGATGCTCAGGTGTTGTCTTTCATTCTCTAAAATGTAGATATCGAAAACAAATGGAAGAGATGCAGAAGGCTTTCAACAAGACAGTCATCAAACTCCAGAACACCTCGAGAATAGCAGAGGAACAGGTAAGCAGTCAGGGTGCGCTTCCGACAACGTCTGAAAATAGCTTCTGTGGTCACGCGACTCGTGGTTGGTTTGTCATTTCTCTCCCACAGGATCAGCGACAGACTGAGTCCATCCAGCTGCTCCAGGGTCAGTTGGAAAACATGACCAGGCTGGTTCTAAACCTGTCTGTTCGAGTCAGTCAGCTACAGGTTGAGGTACATACAAATGCTCCTGGCGCAGATACTGTCACCTCCAGTTAGGATGATGGGTCCTTTTCCCCCCAGAATCATATCATGCAAAGTATATTTAGTCTGTGTCCATGACATCATGAGCATGTTCTGCTACTGATGCGTGAGAGTGTGTGACTGAAGTTACTGAAGCTCTGTGTGGTTTGCGATTGTGCACATTACCTTCATTAAGCAGGTTAATGTTCTGCGTCTCAGGTGTCAGAGCGGCAGAACTACCTGGTGCTGTCACTGGTGCTGTGCTTCTGTCTGGGCCTGCTGCTGTGCGCCAACCACTGCCGCATCGCCACCGTTCCTCCAAACACAGACCCAGAGCCCCCCATGGCTAAGAGCTACTCCTACTGCTGTCCCGAAAGGTAGGAGTGGCACCTTGAAACGGACCGCTCCTGCTTACGAGCTGGAGTTAGAGTGCCTATAATGGCTGCGTCTCATAAAGCCAGTATATTGATGATATTAATCATGAAGAACATTACAAATGGAATCTTGCGTGACCCCGCAGACATGAGTCATTTCTTAATAACGGTGCTACATGCGGTCGTTAACCTCAGCCATTATTGTCTCCTTAATAGTCAGTTCTCATCCTGCGAGGAGCTGGGCTTGAAGAGGAGTGCATCCTATCCACTCATCCACTCACAGTCATTCCAGTTAGCCACGACTGAAGGCGAGCATGCTAATCAGCGCAACAGTAATCATGTGCTTCAAGCAGAGTATCATATGCTACACTGATAATTGTCTTTTTGCCTCACAGGCCCAGAAATGCTGCTGACAGAGGACACGCGGAGTCTGTGTACGACCAACAGAAAGGTGCTATCAGAGGCTGCTGTCTTTATATAAATGCTCACTGGCTGCAGCCTACCTACAGAAGCTAACATATGCTCTCCTTAATATTTTCCCCACACAGAAAAGACGCCGTAAAGTCAAACCCATCGAGAAAGTGGAGACGCTGAGAGCATCTTTACATGTTAGTCCAGAACTGTTTCATGGAGGGATTCTGTGTAATGGAGTAGCCCAGACTTCAAACCCCCCACCCCTGACAAAAAGGCTACTTCCTCCCGCATTCAGAGACTCGCCGTCAGAGGGCAGCTCAGAGGGGTCTTCACACTCAGACGACCCCTCCTTCTGTGGCATCGCCACAACCTGCAGCAGAATCTGTGACGGGGTGCGACCACCCAAGAGCCAGACTGAAAAGCGGGCCTCCAGACGCAGGCGTTCTAAGCCCGGATGTGCTGTGATTGACTTTCTTCAGGCTCCAAAGAAGGACAAGCATAAACTACTGCAGATCTCCACCATAGAGGACATCATGAACAGGACCACGGAGCGGAGCTCTGGCACGTTCGGGGTAAATCTTGCCCTCTCAGGTCCTGTTTGACATTCAATGGCACCCACCTCTTTTCAGTTTGATTCCAATGGTTCTTTCCTAAAGAAAATGGATATTTATTTCTGAAGAGCTGAAGCTCCAATGTAGGACAATCCCATCAAGCTCTCTGTTCCGTTTGTTCCTTCTGCTCATCTCTCACAGGTCTTCCTTTGCTAAAAAAGGAAATATCCTCACAGCTTCCAGTAAACTGACTCCTCAAGGATGCTATATTGTAAAATAATACCAACAAAGCACTTTGGTCTGTAGATACAGGGGCAGGTGCAACAATAATTTAAAAAAAGTCCTGAGCATTCTGTCCACATCCTTTGAATGTGTTTTTCTGCTTTTCGCTTGAGCTTTGCACGGTTTTCTTTTTCCTCTCTTTTTGCTCTTTTGCTTAGTGGACAAAGCAAAAATGAAGCAATTACTGAATGAAAACTTTTTCAAATGTAAACACTCTTAATTTATAGTGGGGGCAGAGTTCTGCTCCTCAGACCTTCTCATATTGAACATCATGATGGAAGCAGCTTGTAACAGCAGATTCTGTACTCAAAGAATTATTTCTACTTTTAGCAAATTGCATCGATAGTTGGGGTCAGTCATGGAAAATAGGTCAACAGTGTGCCTGGAAGCTGCTAATTCACAGAGGATTGTGGGATTCATTAGGATGTTTCAAACGCGCAGATCACTGGAAGAAAGGAGACGCTTCAGCTGTTGTCCGCCAGGGGGCAGTGCCATCATTTCCATGTGATGACTCATTACACAGGATGGAAGTGAAGAAGTTCACGGGCTAATACTGCTGTGAACCCTGCATACTCCTTTGCTTTTTCCACCACTGAGAAAGAAACAGCTAATCAGACTGACCTCCTCCATGTTAAAAGGGGTTTGAGAATGTGAGATGTGTTTAGCTGCTCAACAGCCTTAATGGGGTGGTTGTAATGCTCTTTTTTTCAGAGTCTGGAGGGAAAAAATGGATTTGTTCCATTACTCTGGTGTTGAGCGTCTTCTGCTCTCTGTGCCTGCTGTGGTCAGTCACGGTCAAAGTGATGGTAGATGTGAGAAATTAGGTTAAAACCTCTTTATTCATCTGACCCGGTTGGGTTAGGAGACTTTCAGAGATAAGCGTGCCTGATGCTCTTTCCCCCCCGTCATTCTGTTAACAGAATTCTTTCTCTTTGCCTGTACCTCATTCCAAAGATTATCTGTAAATGTACTGCTGCAATCCTCTTTTCCCTGCTC